>JAZHYW010030296.1:0-92815 GCA_037355805.1 Ixodes ricinus
TGGGCAGTCAAGTTTTGCCTGACACGTCGCGCCATCTAGTATGAAATATTTACAACAGTGAGTCGGCCCCTTCGCCATTTTTGTTTTGCTCACGTACTTCGACGTACTGCGCGATACGGCCCGCCTTGCTAGTTTTGTGGAATCACTGCATCGGTTCTGACTCTATATATTTACGGTTAGAACGCTATCATCTGTCCCGTTTGATCCCGGATGGCTCCGCCGAAGAGCAAACATTCGAAGGCATCGAAGTGTCGGTACTGTTGTGTGAAAGACTGCCACCAGCGTGAAGGCCTAGCGGGCGTGAAGCTCCACAGGTTCCCATCGAGGCCGTGGGAAAAAGAACGCCGTCAAAGATGGATAAATGCCGTAAGACGCGTCAAGTAAGTGTTCCCGTTACATATCGTCATTCGAGGTGTACCTGGTTTAATGTTAGCAATTGATGCGCTTGAAGCTTGGCCCTAGGAAAGGCTCGATCGTTCGATGCGACGACTCCGTAGAGTCAGCGGAGTCAGGTTGAAGCTGTTGACGTGCTCGTAACTGTTAGCTGTGCCGTTTACCGGCTGCGTACTGCGTTGCTCCGCGGACACTTTTTGTTTGAACGATGTTTTGGGGGCTGTACTAATATTTCAGACAGTATTCGCTGGAGCAGCGGCTCGTAAAAAGTTTTGCCGGTATCAGTGCGATGAGAAAGCTTCCCATGTTGAATTAACCTGAGACTGGGGTAGAGAAGAAACATCAAAACGTAGAAGGGAAAGAAAATAGACAGGACGACGTCTCAAACTCAAGCTCTACCCCAGTCTCAGGTTAATTCAACATGGTTAATATTCACCAGCTCGCCTGCACCCTTACGATTTTTTCTATGAGAAAGCTCCTTCGCGAGGCCGCGCTTCCCGAAGCCCGAACCGGCGACCGTTTCAATTGTAGTAGTAATGTGAATTTAATTGATAACTACATACTGTCTAATGTTGGTGAGCTGCTTTGGGCATGTGTCTGTGCAGTCGTTTGAGCAGCTATCAGCGAGGTGATTTAAATCATTGCTCGTAGTGTGACTAAGTGCTTTTAAACAGTAATGTGGCCTTGGGGACTGACCCTACTTGGTAAGTCCCGATTTAACGCGGCTATGATTTTACTGAGGGGTAAAGAACTCTAAAACCGTATTAAATAGAGAGGCATGAAGCACTAGTAAAAGTGGTAGCTTACATGTCTTGCTGCATTCTACATGTAAGTCAAGTTTGATCCTAATTCTTTATTCCAATGCTTCAGTGATAATGGCTCGGACTGGATGCCCAACAAGAACTCAAGAATATGCTCGGACCATTTCGTGAATAACGAACTGAGCAACATCGAGAGCCACCCCGGTTATATCCCAACGCAATTCCCACTTGTGTACAAGAAGCGGAATTCGGATCCCGATGCCCAAGTCAGGAGGTTTGGCAGGTAAATGTTTACTCAACTTATTTGTATTTGGACAATGAGTGTGTGTAGAGTGCCATCCAACAGTACCGCAAGTGGCTCCTTTTGCCTAAAGCGTCACAAAAGTATGGTCCTCCCTAGAGCGAAATGAGCAGGAATGTAGATTTTGGTTGTGCCACATTTTCAGGTGGAGGGAGAGAGCAGCTGGTGCAGCTACTTCATGTCCACCATCTCTAGGACCAGAACAGTCAGGTACCACAAGCCCAGTACCTGATGAGCACAATTTGGATTGCAGCGAAAGCCCAGAACATGGACTACTGCCCCCCTGTCAAGCTGTTGAACTTCAAGAGAAGTGTTCAGTGGTAAGTTATTAGTAAGGTTCTGTGTTTTCGGTATATACCGATAAAAACCGAAATATAACCCCCCAGGGTTTTTCTACAAAACACTGAACTGAAGCCTCTGCTTGAATAAGTAAAACCCCGGTTTTACAGCAGACTTGGACGTAGTTCAACTACTCTACTCAAACTACTGTAGTTTAACTACTTTCCGAGTAACTTGGTAACTTTCAATTACAACTTTATTTGGGTAATTAGTAGTTTAACTTAACTACATTTTTTAGGTAACTTCTACTTAAATTACTAACTACTTTTGAAATCTAGTGCTAATTTTGCTCACCACAAAAGTTTGAGCGCAGAAATAAATAAGACACCGGCAGATGAAGTGACATTTCCGAGCAAGGGGCCCCCTCACATTCCGTTCCCACAAGCGTCCTTGGGCCAAGGTGGCGACGAGCAGCCAAAACAGAACACCGGCGCGCACAAACGCAGGAACTTGACGAGCCTTGGTCGGGTATTGACCTAATCCGGTAATGCACGCCGGCGCCGCGCCTCTAGCTGCAACCGTGAAAGACGGGGACACTCCGAGGGTTGTTGTTGTTGTCATGTCTGCCTTTAGTGAGTTCTGACTCACGCGGTTTGGGGGTTCCACGGGTAGGCGCCACTGGAATGACCTCGCAGCTGGGCACCTGTTCCCATGGTCGCCTCGTCGTCAGCGCATACTCCCTTGCAAAGCCGGACTTTCCCGCCCACAAACGCAGACACGGATAATCCGTTCATGGGAGCAACTTCCCGCTTCAAGCTACAGCTGTACGAGCGACGATGCTTGTTCACGTAATCCTTCGCGTCCCTTCGAAACCGTAGAGGCCGGCAAAGATTGCGAGTCACCCTTGAAAAATCCTTTTGTTGGGTCCGGCGTCAGCGGCGAAGTATACTTCGTTCCTTCTTTTGTTAAACCAAAAAATATTTTTCTTCAGTAGCGTAGCACTAGCACCGCAACGACACGCGCAGTCGTCCGGATGATCTCATCGTCGTGGCGCGAGACGAACCCTTGACGGTCAGGTGCACTCGCTCAGCGTATTCTCCGAAGGCCGTGGGAGTAAAGAGAGGCCAATCATGACAATCTAATCTCAACTTGCCAAAAAAAAAAAGCTTTTATTTTTTTTTATAAAGGATTTTTAGCCTAGGCAAACCTCACATGTTTCAAAATGGTGAGTTGGGCGAGTTGGTTTATTATGGGAAACTCAAGGGCCGAAAAACTAGGACAAGTAAAAAAACTAGGACAGCGCCTTGTGTCGTCGTTTCCTTACTTGTCCTAGTTTTTCGGCGCTTGATTTTCTCACATGTTTCGTCATGGACACCGAAGATGCGGACACTCGCTCGCCCGACCCTGCACAGCTTGTTTCTTAAATTCAACGCTGCCGTTCCATCCAGCGCGTCGGCGGAACGTCTTAATAGCTTGGCTGGGAACGTCTTTGGGAGGAAAAGGGAAAACTCTCCGATAAGGACTTTGAAAGTCAATTGCTTCTGCGAGTGATTAAATTATTTTGGTGAAAAAGCAAGCCATAAAATGACGGCATTTATTTTAGGCTCGCGGGGTTTTCACGGATCAAAACTGCCATTCATTTTGCTACCACAAAAATACAAAAAGTAATTTCGAAAGTAACTTCAAAGTAACTCGCTACATTTTACAGTAGTTAGTAGTTTACTCAATTACAATTACGAATGCGTAATTTCTACTCTACTCCAATTACTCTTGGCGTCAATACTCAGTAACTTAACTTAGCTACCTTTTTTGAGTAATTTGTACATGTCTGTTTTACAGGAACCTTCATCAGCAGCTTTATCTGCGTAGACCGCAAAAACTGACTGCACTGAAGTGTCCGAGAGGTGGCTTCTTTCTTTGGAAATAGTTTCTACATGTGCAATTTAGCAATAAATTGCACGTATAGAGTTCTGTTTTCGAGAAACACTGCAGATATGCATTCAATCTTACGGCATAAACCCCGATAAACCCTCTATTTCAGGCCGACACTAAAAATAAACAGAAAACACGGAACCCTAATTATGAGCGAACTTGCAAATTATAAGAATTTTAAAAAAGCATGTTAGTTTTGGGCTGTTTGCTGGGCACTATAGCTTTCATTGACAGCCTGACTAAGTCCTAGCACTACTGCTTTTGCAGGAGACCCAGACGGACAACTTTGGAGCCTTCTGTCAGAGCTTCTCGGTGTACACGTGCTCCCTACAAGGCGGGGAGGGCTGTACACAGATCACACATCGTGAGGTGTGCGACGCTGGGGTGCAGCACAAGCCACAAGTATCTTCAAGGCCCTCAGGTCCCAACGAGAGGACAAGCTTTTTTGGAGGGTATGAGAGTGTGCGGCATTCCGAGGATGCTTTGCGGGACATTTGTAATGTGAGCATGCGCGTGTTTTCTCTGCTTTTGAGCATGCTGCCCCTTCTTCCTGAGCGCAATTGCGACGTGTCTCTTCCGAACAGGTTGCTGTTGTTTCTGGTTAAACTGAAACTGGGACTGAGGTACACCGCACTTGGCGTCTTGTTTGACATAGACAGGACGACTGCATCACGCCACTTTCGGGCAGTGTTGACAACCTTGACTGCTGCGACACACAACTGGATTTTTCGGCCTCCGTCGAGTATCATTAGAGCAACCTTGCCAGATTGCTTCAAGGCAAACTACCCGGAGTGCAGGATGATAATCGACTGCACTGAAGTCAGGACTGAGGAACCAAGTAGTGTAGGCCAGCAGCGTGTGCTCTACTCAAGCTATAAGAGTGGGTACACGCTGAAGTTTTTGGTTGCAATTACACCCAACGGGGTGATTTGTTTTTGTTCAAAGGCCTACGGAGGCCGTTGTTCGGACACCCACATAACAGTGAACTCCGGCTTCTTGAGTGTGGTACAGCCTGGGGATGTTATTTTAGCAGACAAGGGCTTCCCAGGCATCAAGGCAGGTCTGAAGGACACCGATGCAGTGTTGGTGATGCCCCCTTTCCTTTCTGGGCATGGGCAATTTAGTGAACAGGAAGTGCGGGATACGTACAACATTGCGCAGGTGCGCATTCATGTGGAGCGCATGATCCAAAGGATCAAGATTTATAACATCCTCAAAGTGACAGTGCCCATAACTCTAATTCCATTGATGGATGATGTGTTCCATATGTGTTGTGTGCTTGCAAACTTGCAGCCTGCAATCATCAAGCCATATGACTAAACTTCACATGTAGGCCATTCCATTGAGCGTAGGTTTTCAAACTGCATTCCTAGGGACCCTTGGATTTTTCAGTGCACCCTCAGAGGTTCCTTGCGCTCCCCAACTTCCACGATTGTCCCTCCCACCGAGCAAAATATTTTTCACACTACAAGTACTATTTCACCAGAACCAAGCCATCCATTGATGCATTACTATGCCCCAAAATTTGGGAGTTTTACGTGCCAAACCAACGACGGGCATCTAGCACGCCCTAGCAGAGGACTGAGGATTAATTTCGACCACCTGGGGATCTTTTGACATGCAACCGGAAGCTCGGTTACACGCGCCTTGTCCGCAATAAGCCTCCGTCAGATTGCGGGCACCTCAGCCGGGATTCGAACCCGCCACATCGGGATCCGTAGGCCGGCACTCTCGCCTCAGAGCCGCCGAGGCGGCTATAACTATGCACCAAACATTGCCTATGTAGTATGTGTAGTATTGTTTTATGGCCACAATCAGGCTATCCACCAAGTTGGTTCTTTCAAATTCCCTGACTTTTCCGGGGGTTTTCTTGACTATCTCATTCAAATTACTTGACTCCTTCGGTCAAGGACTACTTTTCGGGCAATATTATTCAGCCCTGCCATGCCGATGCGTGTTTGTCTCGTTTCATTCCACACTGCCATACCACTGTCTCTGGCCATTTTCCCTGATTTAGCCAATTTTTTGACAATTTCTCTGATAATTCATTGATATTTCCAGACAGTGCAAAATTTTGACAATTCCAGGTCTTCCAGGTTGGTTTGCCTCAATTATCACTCAGGAAAAATTGGCGTTTCTGGGATTGAAAAGTTTGAAAACACTTGCCATGGAGTGGCCACAATATGAAGAAATGTAGACTGTATGATACAAGCAGCATAAGCATGACTCCAGCACTTTTTTGCACCTTGCTCAGATAGGGTATTGATGGGTGTCAAATTTGACTGCTTAAAGGAATACTACAACGAAAATTTGGCGCTCATTTTTTGGTCTATATGCGTTCAAAGGAGCAGTATCACATCGAACACACCAATATCTTGTTAAAAAAGTCACGAAAAGGAATTTTAAAACAAAAACGATTAGCAAAGAGCACCTGGTGGATGTCGCTAAAGCCTCATTTGTAATGCTTGTCTAGGTACCTTGACAGCTAGTGACGGTTACTGTCTTGCCTCCGGCCACGACGAGAGAAGAGCCGAAGGAGAAACTCCCTCTTCCCGAGAATCCCTTTTGTGTGTCCCAGAAGTCGCTATTGTCCGCCTACAAGATTATAGAAGATTAACCCGTCACTCAAAATTCATACAAAAGCAGCTGCTTCGGTGGCTGGAACGACTAGGACTTCCTCTCGATGTCAGCCTCACCGTAGCTTTGCTCGTCCCGAGACGAACTACGTCATAATTGCGTTGGATGTCACATGCTCTCCGCTGGCTGTTCCCGCTGGGGATCTGATGCAGTCGTCCTCTCTATGTCTCCAAGCGCTTGCCAGAGTGGGCCAGGCTCAAAATACAAACGTGCAATTGTCATTTACGGATATTGTGGATCATATTCAACCTATTTTTGAACACTACAGGTATATTTCAAATTTGGTTGAAGTATCCGTTTAAAGGGTAAGCCTATGAGTTGTTTCCACCGCACTAGTTTTGCCTGATAGCCATTCAATTCAAAGAGAGGAAGAAAAAACTGTTGACAACTTGTTTGCCTTAGTTGTGTCGCACTCTGTACTATCACAGACACAAGTCCCTAGGACCGAACGAGCGGCACCTGATGTCTATTCTTGCGCCGTCTGCTGGTGGCTCGCCTGACTTTTAGACCAGAAAAGAGCGCATGCTCGTCCTACTGTACTTGCAGGGGTGTGTTTTCATTCGCTCTTCTGCGGTGCTGTGCTTGCCACTGAATCTGACACGAGGTGCCGCCTTGTTAGCAGTTTATTACCTGTGGCGTGAGGTGCCGTTGGTGACAAACTTCTGCAGCGATGCAACGACCAGAGTTAGTGCTTGCGGCTCATATCGCTGGCCAGTAGTGAGTCCGATTTTTGAATGCGGTGAGTTCTTGCTCTTTTCATATTGCGATCACTAGGGTGCACTTTCTGATATGGCACCTATAAAGCGAGAAGTCACGGCAAGGCACTTAGCATTAGTCCCATACCCAGCGTGGTATGGGACTTGCAGAAATTAACGGGGTACAAATCATACGCCACAGCCTCTGACAGACGAGCGAGACAGCTAGTTGTAACCCTTGCAAGGAGAAACTTAGCGGGGATACAACACGAAACCACGGATAGCAAACGCTGAGCACATCACTCTGCGAAATTATACCATCAAGCAAAGGAAGGAAGGCAGCCTCTTTGTCCCAAATCTATACAGCCTCTCCAAAACAGCTGACAGCGGTCCCGGGCCCTGCTTCTGCAAAACACTCGATATTTTGCCAAGAGAAACACGGTGGTGGTCGTTGGGGACTTTAACGCGCCGCATCCCCCGCATGGGGCTGCCGAAGGGGCTCCGTCCTGGGAAGGACGGAGCCTTTTGAACGGAGAGCAGCATGTTGGACGTCACCCTTGTCACCGATCCCCAACAGCCACGCGCACGGGTAACAGCGTGAGCATAGACAACACACGGACCTCGTTTTCACGAAAATGACCCATCTCGGACGCGAAGTGGGTCAACACGCAGAAGGACCTGGGCAGCGATCACTTTATTATTGCTACGACACTCAATACAAGACCCACAAAGAAACGGGGCAGGAAACTCACAATGGTAGAATGGGACACTTTCAGACAGATACAGGGGAGCGAGCAGGAAAGCGAGCACGAAGACGAACACGAAGAAGCACGGAACAGTACCACATACGCTACTACAATTACAGACATAGAGCAATGTACAGCGCAGTTACACAGAGCTGTCAAACAGGCCACGAAAGAGATCCCTGAGGAAGCTGGACTAGAAACAGCCGACAGCTAACTCCTCCATCTGTGGGAGGCTCGTAACAGCCTACAGGAAAAGTGGAGAGGCCAGAGGCTGAATCGAAACCTGCGGAGGAGGATAGCAAGGCTCGACAGAGACATCGAGGACCACGCCAACCGCCTAGCCCGGCAACAATGGGAGTCCACATGCAGCAGCATGGAGGGCCAACACGGGCTGCGCAAGACCTGGTAAAATATATGATACTGGTAAACAAAGGGATGTTGAGTCGTATGAACACGACGTAACATACATTAATGTAGATTTTCTTCTACTCTTGCGTCGAAATTAAATAACTGAATTTCATATTTTTGGTACCTAAGAAACAAAAAGTAAATTGCACGGATGATCGAAGAAACTATATAGTAGATTGTTTCACGGCGTAAATAGTGTATATTGCCTGAACAATGCGGAAAATATATTCTCAATTTAGCGGTTTGAACCAGTTTGAACCGTTATTTTTTGCTCCCGGAAGTGAACTGGAACCGAACCGAAAGCCGTGAACCCGAACCCGGAACCGAACCGATAAAAAGTTCGGTTCGACACACTGGGCAGGACACAAAAATTAATGAGGTCAGATCACTCTTGATATGAAACCCCAATAGGTTACTCAGTATACATACCAAGTTTGAGAAATTTTTATAGCTCCACTAATTGAAGAAATTAATTTTTTAATGCTGATCATTTGCATCCGGAGACCAGGCAGCATTGGCAGAATTCTGATGTATAGTCTGCCAGAAGTAGCCACATTATGGCACCCATGAACCACGTGGTCCGAGTACTCTAGTTGAACCAGCTGCATTCTCTCTAATTCTAGGCTTCCGCTTGTTGCTCCAGCTAGTATGCACCACAGTGTAACTTCTTTTCACCACAAAGGCAAGCAAAGCAAAGCAAGTTAGGTGGCAGAGTGCATATACAGTGAGATACAGAAAAACCTTATTGATATTTTCCTGGTTCATATGATTTCCGGTTCATTCGTTCCCGAGTAAAGGCACGGATAACATCCCATAGCGTTGCACGTTTTTTTTTTCCAGTTCATATGTTCTCAGATAACACGATTCCCAGAAAATTGTGTTAGTTAAACCTCGTTATAACGTAACGGGCTATAACGAAGTAATTGAAATTCCCCTTGAAAGCTTTATAGAAGCCCATGTATTTAAAAACTCGCTTCCACGAAATAAAATTAATCGAGTACTGGATATGACGAACCATTTCCGCTCCAAAATGGGAACTCACCCCACGACCTCGCGCGAAATACAATGATATATGACACAGCAGACCAACTTTACCATCGGCCCGACACAATCTCCACCGCCTCTGGCGCGAAGGCTCCGACACCGCTCCAAGTGCCCTGCGGAACACGTCGGGAGCGCAGCGCAAGAGCCGTGCAGCGCGGGCACCTGACGCCATCTCTCGGGCGAAGAGACAGCTACGCAGCCCGCTAAAGTTGGCGGCGCAGAAAGGGAGAGGAGGACACGGATGAAAAGATAGGAGACGCGACCAGTAGGCGAAAGCTTTCTTAACCCGCGATCTCGGAGTGCGGTCGTGCGGTTCGTTCGAGTTTTTCGGTTCACGCTTCCCTAGTGCGTAGTTGGCCTACTTCACCGTTCCACGGTTCTACTGCACCAAGATGAGCGCCTGCAGCTCCAGCTCCAAGCGAAAGCGGAAAACAATCTCCCTCGACGAGAAGGCAGCCATACTCCGGGCTGTCGCGGCGGGCACGAAAAAAGCCAAGTGGCAAAGGAGTTTGACGTTGCGCCGAGCACGCTGTCAACAATCCTCGGCAGCAAAGACGTCATCGCGGACGCTATCACACGAGGCGTGAAAGGCAGCCACAAGAAGCTGCATTCTGCTGCTTTTGAAGCAGTGGAGAAGGCACTGTTTACGTGGTTCCTGGACACGAGAGCTGCAAATGTTCCGGTGAGTGGAGCACTGCTCCAGAAGAAGGCAAGAGACTTTGCTTGCATCATGGGATTTGATAGTTTCGTCGCGTCAGCAAAGTCATCAGCGGCAAGTGTCAGCCAGTGGACAAAGAAGAGGCTACGGCGTGGGTGAAGAACACAATTGGCCCTTTGTTGGAGCGGTACGACGAGCGTGATGTTTTCAACGCTGACGAGACCGGACTTTTCTTTCAAATGCTGCCGCAGAGAACTATGTCGCTCAAGGGCGATCGTTGTCATGGTGGCAAGCAAAGCAAGGTGCGCATCACTGTGCTTCTTTGCGCCAACATGGACGGCTCGGAGAAGAAGCCGCCATTGGTGATTGGGAAAAGCGTGACCCCAAGCTGCTTCAAAGGAAAGCAAAAACTAAAGAAGACGACCGACAATATATTAATATACGCGGCAACATGCCGTTATATTAACAATAAAGCCAGTTATTTTCTGCAAACGTCTATGGAGTTAACAACTCAGAAGTGGGATCAACTGCAAATGCCCCGAACGTAAAACGATCGCCTGCTCACCCCAACGATGCGTCCTGTAACTCACAATGCAGCATCTTCGACCGTCACGGAACAACGAAGAAGATGGCAGGAACAGGGACAAAGGGGAGAAGACCGGCAATGAACTTCCGACTCCGTCTGCAACGGGACCTGATTCAGCGCTGGACGTAACGGCGATTGTCCAGGCCGCAGTCCAGACGGCGGTGAGAGAAGTTGTCAGCGGCATGGCGCTTTTCAGACTCAAGCAATTGCTTCGCCTGTCTCCGGCGTGGGGGAGACGGCGCGGCTGGTACCGTCGTTCAACCCGCTTTTATTAAGCTGCCCCACAGTTGACACGTGGATTCGACGAATCGACGACCTTCCCGACATCTATCATTGGACTGACAGGATGACGTCCTACAACGCACTTACGAAGCTCGAGGGCCCGGCGAGGAGCTGGTACGCTTTCCTGTCGTCAGTAGATAAAACGTGGACGGAATGGAAAGAAGAACCCAGGCGCGCGTTCCCGTCGGCAACATCAATGCAACGCCTGCATCGTGACATGGAGGATCGCCGCTGCAAGTGAGGTGAGCCGATTAAATCGTACTACTACGACAAGCTCTCAAAGACTCGCTCAGGCCAGCGGCGAAGGTCGGACGTGCAGCATGCCGTTATATTAACAATAAATCCAGTCATTTTACCCGAAACGTCTACAGAGTTAACACTGGTGAAATGCATATTTTATTGTATGCCAACGATGTAGCAATTTTTGTGTAGACCAAGAGAGTGTCAAAAAAGTTATAGAGCTGACAGAGTTGTTTTGTGAGCACACCTGTAGTGCTGTGAACTGGCAGAAATCTGAAGTTTTGGCACGGTGAATGGCATTCAACACCCACTGTGTTTAATCGTGTTGGTTGGTCCGACACGCTGGCGCATATATCCGCCTCAACAATACTGTGAAAATAATGAGTACTGGAGCAAGGAAACTCAAGCATTGCACTAAAGACAGATAAGTGGGAAGGCAAGTGCTTGTCAATTTTCGCACGAGCAACGGTTTGTAACACATTCCTCGCTGCAAGGTCTGGTACGTGTTGCAGGTATTAGATAGCTCGCGGTTCAACATTCAACGCCTACACTGTGTTTTCACCGTTTTTATCTGTAGCTCTGTTTGGGAGCAAACCCGAGACCAGAAAGACCCATTTCTATGTGCCGTTAGACATGTGAGGCTGCGCAGTGCACTTACCGAGTTCATAGTAGCAACGAGTGAAGATTTCAGTAGTAAAATGCGTGGTTACTTGAAAGAAGTTGTTGCTGCCTACCGGTTTTTGGTGGCACGTTACTCTCTGGAGTACTTGTCTGGTGTATCGTGCTAACGATTGTCAAAAGATTGGATTGAGTCACTTAGCCTCCTCCTTTGTATAGCTCGTTGTACTCTGAAGGTCCTGGGCAAGATGTTTTAACGCACGTTAAAGGATGGTGGTTTCACCTTACACGAAAACATTCTTTTTAAGTTACATAGTTAAACTTTGCCTGTTAAGGCCTGGTTAAGAGAAAAAAGCTTACCGGTAGCATGGTGAGACAACTGACTCCTGTGCAAAAAGCCAGAAACGATAGAGCATGCTTTCATAGAATGCTGGGATGCAATGTTTTTTGGGGATATGCTTCAAACGACAATCAATAAAAACCTTCCGCTGTCGCCTCATTGCATTCGGTATTTGTATGTGGATGAAGGAGACACCTTACCGTATGACATGATTATGCATGTAGGTCTCCACAGCTTATGGCAATGCCTTATGGCAGTTTGGCACACGGACGTTGATGTACGTCCAGTGAAGTATTTTGTGGAAGGTATGTTTTCTGAAGGAACTGTCTAAGGAACAGCAGCCACCTACTGACTGGTTGCCACTTTTTGAAGGGCTGGCGACCCTGAAAGGTTTGCGATTATTTGAAAACCTCTTTCCAGTGAGTATTGTCCCTTGCATATAAGCCAATGTGGCCGATGATTTTTAACTTTTTACTGTTCTAGTGAGTTGCCCGTGTTACCTAGGCCAAAATCGGGCAATAAAGAAAACAAAAGTGGCTCCCACATACGCCACACAGCAACTTTATGCGCCGCTGCTCGCAACGACGCTGTGGTGGCCCCACACGCAGCGAAGGAGCATCGCTCTGACACGACCTCCGAAACAGGCGCGACTATATGCCAACTTTTGTGAAAATGTCTCAATACAGGAGTGTGACTTATACAACGGTGGGACTTATAGTCTGAAAAATACGGTACTCAGTAAATCTAAAACTGAATATATGTTATAGTTTAGTTTCTCAATTTTGTGTTTCTTTTCCTTTTCCCATCATGTGACGGCAAAATTTCCTGGGGAATCATCGAAGACAGGGAAAGAGTACCTGAGGAGAAAGTGCAGTGACCCCTCCTACATGCGAAAGAAGAATCTAGAATAGGAAACAAAATTAGCTTTTTTCATTGCACTTGTATTTTTGGCGGTGGCAGTCAACCGAAACCGGAAGACCCCTAGGCTTTGCCCTGATCGATAGTCTGGACGGCAACGCTCGGGGCCAACCTGGTACAAGAGTACATCCATCAAACTGAAGAATGCTGGAGCAAAGTGTATAGGTGTGACCTGTGACGGGTCACACTTATCACCATGCTCACAGCAGTTGGAGTGCGCTTTGCTCAGCCGATGAAGAGCTGGTTCGCACATCCATTTGGACCCCACCAGCAGGGTCCACGCTGTCTGTGGACGCCTGCCATATGCTAAAGCTCGTGCGCAACCTGCCGGACGAAAGGGTGCATCAGAGAGGGGCTGGTAGGGTTGTGGCCTGTCGGCACCCTCTGGCTCTGGACAACTTACAGCAGCAAGAAGGCCTTCACGCAGCCAACAGGTCCGAAAGCCAGCACATTGACTCCTTGAGACAAAACATGGAAGGAGTCACTGGCAGCCCAAACCTTGAGACGGTCCGTCAGCCTGCGCCTTGCTGTTTTGCAAGGAGAAGGGCATCTGAGGCTTCGAGGACCCTGAGCCCACTGCCGAGTTTGCCGCAGCAGTCGATGACATGTTCACCCTGGCAAACTTGTGTCATCCACCTGGTCGTGGAAGATAATGTCCCGTTCGTGCCAGCAACCAAGTCACCATTCTGGAAAGAATTGAGCAAGCTTCACACTGCTTTTGAGCCCTGAAGGATGTAGCAGGCAAGCTCGTTGAGCCAAAGGGTAAGGAAGACTTCAGTCCTCGGTTTCCTACACATCTTTAATTCCATTAAAGGTCTAGCCAAGACCTGGTCCGGAGCCCCAGTCCGCCACTCAGGTGCCTGCTGACACGAAAGCTCAGTCAGGACCATCTTGAGCTGTTCTTTGCCACTGTACGGAACAGGATGGGTAACAATAACAACTCCACAGCACTAGAGTTTCGGTCAGCATACAGAGTTTCGGTCAGCATACAGAATGTGCTTGCTCGCCACCGAGACGTTTCTCGTAAGCTCGTTGGTGCAGCACCAGTAGGACCAGAGAGAGCTGGGGATGCAAGAGGCAAAGCGGCCAGCAGTATTATTTCCTACAAGCCGCTTTCCGAGTTCGCTGAATGTTATGTAGAGTAAATCGCTGGAAACAGAAGTGACCAAGTGCCAAGAGTGCTCTAAGATCACACTTCTTACAAGAGCCAAGTGCAAGCTGATACTGATCAAGGATGCTGGTGGGCTCCACAGTCCCTCACAGGATGTCCTAGGCCTGTGCAAGATAGAGGAGAAGGTGCTTCGTAGGCACTTTGAGGAGGGGCCAAAGGAGGGCGAAATCGGCTACAAAGACAAAGGCAATGGCTGCCATCCTTATGATCCCCACTGCTAAGAGGTTTTGACCACCCCTTTATGGCACAGACAATCAACAACCAGCCCCACTGTTCGAGAGCTAATTTACAACACACTGCACCATCCTATATTTAGTACACTAGGCAGATGAGGTGCACATGTAGCTCTCTAGTTTTGAGCAGCGCCCCTCGCGAGCAAATTCAAATATTCTTAGGATGTGTTTCAATTGCGAGTTCTTACACTTCATCACATTGCTGAAAAGCACTGTGGAAAAAATAGAAACAAAGCAGCTGAAGAGAATGCATTCTTTGTTTTTCGATAGGACGCTAAGGCTACAATCTTAACTTTTTGTAAATGTTTTTTTGGCCATGAACAGGTGCTGACAGATGCTAGCATTCGAACGTGGCTCGTTGCTGATCGAACGCTATAATGCTGCCTTCATGGTCGCATCTTGCAAATGCCAAAGCCAACATTACATGGCCACTTCTTCTTCTGTATGCTCGCCCCCTGGCCGAGTGCAACAGGCCTAATTTGCTTTTCTTTTTGTTTTTCCTTGCAGAGATGAAATGAAATGTGGAGAGTTTTACGGCAAGAACGAAGTTTCACAAAGGCTGAATGATATTTTGGACAGCATAGACAATGGTGCAGACGTACCATCATTTCTTGCGATTATTCCTTCTGAGAATCATGCAGCGAGTGTGACCAACGAAGAAGGTAGCGATGAAAATGACACAGACTTGAATCATTTCCTGGGAAGTAGCCTTCGCGCTGAAGTTGTAGACCTTTATAGCCAAACCAGCGAATACGAGAAAGATGATCTTGAGCCACCCAAAAATCAAAAAAAGGCAACACCAGGTGGAAAAAGCATGACATTGAGACCAAACTTCCTAAAACCAAGGTCACGACTAGACTTACGCACGGTAACTCAATGACTCCAGTAGATGCTTTCGAAAAGTTTTTTTGTAGAGATGTCATCGCCCTCCTGGTGCAAGAAACCAACCGTTATGCGCAGCTAAAAAAATCGCAATTTAGCCGTCACAGATGATGAAATTAAGTGTTTCTTGGGAATCCTCAGTGGATACGTTTCTGTACCTTGGTGAAGAATGCTGATGGAAAGATTCGCAGGACTCTCACAACGAACTTGTCGCAGATGCAATGAGCCGCGACCGAATTGAAGCTATCTTCGCTAACCTCCATGTTGCAGACAATGATCACCTCCCACAAGATGACAAGTTTTCTTAGATGCATCCTCTGTTCAAGCTCTTCAACCACCACTTTCTTTTGTAAGCACCAGCTCAAGAGTGTTAGAGCGTCGACGAAAGCATGTGCGAGTACTTTGGGAAGCATGGTTTCAAACAGTTTATGAGGGAAAGCCGACAGGCTTCGGCTAGAAACTGTAGTGCATATGCACGCCATTGGGATATCTTGTATCCACGGAGCCCTACCAAGGGAAATTTGGAGTCGACATTAATGGAAGAAACGACCTTGGTCTGGATGGATCTGTTGTCCAAAATGGTCAGGCGACTTAAGACCAGGCTTGACTACTGTTTTCTTGTGTTTTTTATAGCATTTTCACGAGCCTAAGGCTTGTGCGAAAGCTGTCATCAATGGGGGTGAAATGCACAGGAACTGCTCAAGAAAACAGAACTGAAAAATAACATTGGCTCTCACAAAAGGACATGAGATGCAGGGATAGAGGAGCGTTTGACTACAGAGTGGGCTTTGCTGATGAAATTTGTTTGCCGCTGGAAAGATAACAGCACTGTGGCAGTCATCTCCAATGATCATGACATTCAGCCTGCATAACAAGTGAAAAGGTATTCACTGGAAAAAAGTTGCAAAGTTCAGGTGAAGCAGCCCTTCTTGATTGCAAAGTACAATGCCCACATGGGTGGCGTAGATCGTCTTGATCAAAACATTGCTAAATATCGCACCGCGTTGAGAGGAGAGGAGTGGTACTCTTGCCTCTTTACGTATCTTCTGGACGCTTCAGTGAACAACACGCTGCAGCTATACAAGGAAACAAACGAAAACGTTGAGCACCTCATAGTATGTAGGTCAATTTGCAGTGTTCTGCCTCAATAAATATGGCAGCAAGCCATCTCGAGGGAAGGGTCGACAGTCTGCTCTGCTAAGACAAAGCCACTTCAACCGCACGGGCGATTTTGTCATTCCACAAGAAAAGCAAACAAAAGTATGCTCAGTGTCATGAGAAAACTCGATGCTTGAAGTGTGACACTGGGTATCCACTTCAAATGCTTCAAGTTGTATCACAGTGCTCCTTAGTAGTGTATGTGCCTAGTGTCCTATATGCAAGACGGCCCTGATGAAAGGCATGCAAAGAGATGCAGAGCCACTAAAAAGTTTTTATGCCTCTTTTAGACCATTTGAATGATGGAAATATTAAAAGTTTTGTTCATTTTTCTAAGTTTAGGCATATATGGGTAAAAGCCAAATCTTGCATCTGCTCCAGAAGTTGACTGCTACAGGTCAAGAATAACAGAGAGATCTCTCCTTGCTCTACATTAGCTAGCGAAGCGAACCCTGGAGAAGAGGAAATCACCAATCATGGCAAAGAGATCTGGTTTCCTACTCTACATTGTTCTGCTACCCTTAACTTGTAACAGACTATAGCATTTTCATTTAGCCTCTGTGCATTGTTTTGCAGCCTTTTTAAGGGCCTACAATTAATGTGGGCTTTACCAATTAAATGTTCTTCTCTATCATTTTCCAATATTGGCACGGATTCATCAGGAGTTCCACCTCATAACAAAACACCATTTGGACGTCAGGCTGGAGGCAGCCATCAAAAAGCGTGGCAAGAGGGTCGTCACTTTGGTGAAAAGAAAATGGCGGTTGAAAGTTTCCGTGGATGAACTCCACAAGCGTCTGGAAGTGCTGCCGGAGGTGAAGAAGGATGGCAAGCCGCTCTCAAGTTTTTACTTTCTGTTCAGCTCGACTGCAGCACTTCAAGCATGTTCCAAGCAGACATGCTGTTAAAACCCGACCTGCAAAATATTTTTCAGCCAGGATGAGAATTCTTTTGCTACACTTTCCCTCTCACCATCTCCCACTACCAACGCCTTTTTTAGTTTGTTAGCTAACTAATTACCTAATTTAAACTTTTTCTAGTGGCTACCATGACCACTAACACTGCCCCAGGGCTCAAATTACTCCTATCTCACGCTCCCCTTTTTGAAAATTTGGTGCAGCTAAAAGGCAAAACCCTGTATATTTCTGTGAGGGAGCAATAGAACTGGCATTCGTGAATATAGCAACCAGGAAACATAAACCAAGAGCGTATGAACGGGTTGCAGAAGCAACGGCATAGCAACCTAATATGTGTTTGTCACTCTTAGTGTCGCTGATCAGCTGCAGAGCAAACTATAGCAAAACCCATATTTTCTCTGTCAATATCTACTGCTCTGCGAGCATTACTAGCAAGGACCACGGCAATCCATGAGCGCTCCCAGTTGTGGTGACAGCGGAGGAAATTAACTTGACAAATCAATATCACCAGTTGAAGGTATGTTTCAGGCATTGTAGTTTGGCAGCACATGGACCAATATAATAATGTAATTTATTTTATTGCAGGCAGCTTTGCAACAGGAGTTTAGTTGCTCCTTCCTCGCCTTCTCCAGGAGGATGGGGACAGTTATCTTCAAAAATTGGTAAGCATGCTAACTTACATAACCTATAGTAAAAGACAAGATGTTAAAGCATCGAGTTTCACTGACGTTCATGTGTCGAACAGTTCCCGTTGCCCATACCCAAGAGTCTCTTTATTGGATCCCTAGGCAAAGTTCTACACATCTTCGGTTGGCATGTGCAAACTCCAGCCAAGGTGCCCTTAATTTGACAGGTTCTGGGGCCTCTACGGAAGCGGAGACATCGGACCTCAAGACTTTTTGGGAAACCCTGGCTGACTTGGAGGCGTTAGGTGTCGCATCGTATATTTACGTAAAGTTCGGGCCGGAGCAGCTCAGTTTAGTTAGACTTCTTTGTTCCTTCCCTTTTGTAGTGGAATCTTTGAGGGAACGGACCTTGGCGAAATTGCTTAAAATGCCGCTCTACAGCTTCGAGACGGTGCTGAGGCGGACTCACGACATCATCCTGTCTGCTAGTGCCAAGGACAACGTTACCACCACGGAGGTCAGGTTGGGGGCGGGCTGTCGTCTCTGTCAGGGATGACGCGTTTGGGACTGTCATGGCAGCTCTCCGGGAGGAGATAGCAAAGCGCGTTGACATCGACACGGCCCGTTTTCCCCTTGCGCCCATAACAGTGAACGGCATCAAGGCCATCACCCAGCTGGACGGGCATTGGAATGAGGAGGCATTTGCCGACAAGGTCCCGGCTCTTGAGGGGATTGAGAACCCCCTCGTCGCTGACCTGTTGGCTGCACGGAGGGAGTGGCTCGCGCACCCTGGCGTTGTCAACACCATGGCCATGGCGTGTGCGATCTCTGATCTCTTCGCAGAACATCGCCTCCGTCCCGTCCTGCCCGAGGTGCAGGGGCCTGAGCTGGAGCCCATCAACTTCCAGCAGTTTGCCGCGGGCGCCCTCGGTTCCGTGGATCTCAGAGGGGAAGCCGCGCAGGATGCGCTCAGGCCTGCCGTCGAGGTCCTTGCGGCGCAGCGCGGCGTCAGGGGTGAGTGGAGGAACGGACTATATGTCGTCAGGGGCATCTTCGATTGGTTCAGCATCATTGGTTCGCAGGCCATCGAACTGCCCTCGGTCGCCGGTCTTTTTGCCCCGGCAGCGGAGGCCCCTGGGCCCGCACAGCCGGCGATCGCTCAGGATAAGAATGAGCCTCAGGATAAGAACAGCCAGGATGAGAATTCTTTTTGCTACACTTTCCCTCTCACCATCTCCCACTACCAACGCCTTTTTTTAGTTTGTTAGCTAACTAATTACCTAATTTAAACTTTTTTCTAGTGGCTACCATGACCACTAACACTGCCCCAGGGCTCAAATTACCCTATCTCACGCTCCCCTTTTTTGAAAATTTGGTGCAGCTAAAAAGGCAAAACCCTGTATATTTCTGTGAGGGAGCAATAGAACTGGCATTCGTGAATATAGCAACCAGGAAACATAAACCAAGAGCGTATGAACGGGTTGCAGAAGCAACGGCATAGCAACCTAATATGTGTTTGTCACTCTTAGTGTCGCTGATCAGCTGCAGAGCAAACTATAGCAAAACCCATATTTTCTCTGTCAATATCTACTGCTCTGCGAGCATTACTAGCAAGGACCACGGCAATCCATGAGCGCTCCCAGTTGTGGTGACAGCGGAGGAAATTAACTTGACAAATCAATATCACCAGTTGAAGGTATGTTTCAGGCATTGTAGTTTGGCAGCACATGGACCAATATAATAATGTAATTTATTTTATTGCAGGCAGCTTTGCAACAGGAGTTTAGTTGCTCCTTCCTCGCCTTCTCCAGGAGGATGGGGACAGTTATCTTCAAAAATTGGTAAGCATGCTAACTTACATAACCTATAGTAAAAGACAAGATGTTAAAGCATCGAGTTTCACTGACGTTCATGTGTCGAACAGTTCCCGTTGCCCATACCCAAGAGTCTCTTTATTGGATCCCTAGGCAAAGTTCTACACATCTTCGGTTGGCATGTGCAAACTCCAGCCAAGGTGCCCTTAATTTGACAGGTTCTGGGGCCTCTACGGAAGCGGAGACATCGGACCTCAAGACTTTTTGGGAAACCCTGGCTGACTTGGAGGCGTTAGGTGTCGCATCGTATATTTACGTAAAGTTCGGGCCGGAGCAGCTCAGTTTAGTTAGACTTCTTTGTTCCTTCCCTTTTGTAGTGGAATCTTTGAGGGAACGGACCTTGGCGAAATTGCTTAAAATGCCGCTCTACAGCTTCGAGACGGTGCTGAGGCGGACTCACGACATCATCCTGTCTGCTAGTGCCAAGGACAACGTTACCACCACGGAGGTCAGGTTGGGGGGCGGGCTGTCGTCTCTGTCAGGGATGACGCGTTTGGGACTGTCATGGCAGCTCTCCGGGAGGAGATAGCAAAGCGCGTTGACATCGACACGGCCCGTTTTCCCCTTGCGCCCATAACAGTGAACGGCATCAAGGCCATCACCCAGCTGGACGGGCATTGGAATGAGGAGGCATTTGCCGACAAGGTCCCGGCTCTTGAGGGGATTGAGAACCCCCTCGTCGCTGACCTGTTGGCTGCACGGAGGGAGTGGCTCGCGCACCCTGGCGTTGTCAACACCATGGCCATGGCGTGTGCGATCTCTGATCTCTTCGCAGAACATCGCCTCCGTCCCGTCCTGCCCGAGGTGCAGGGGCCTGAGCTGGAGCCCATCAACTTCCAGCAGTTTGCCGCGGGCGCCCTCGGTTCCGTGGATCTCAGAGGATCTCAAATTTCAGTAGCATGCCTTAATCCTTAGCTGGGGTATGCCAAATGCTCTTTACTAGTTAGTACTCTGCCCTTCGTAACTTCCACGAAAAAGAAGACATACTGGATACCAAAAAAATCTAAAACTAGGTTTGGCATTTTTTTCTTTTATTCAGCATGCATTTTATTGGAAAGAAAGTTTCTTTTTACGGTGAATATGGGTACACATGAAATCTTACTAGTGGTTTTGGTGAACATGTATCTTTACTTAATAGAAAACCATTTGGTCTTTGTCTTGATTTTTTTTTTTTGTGAATGATGAGCAATTATTATGGATTGGGCCTCACATATAATGTCAAGGATATACCAGGCGTTTGATTTTAATGGAAACAGTTTTATAAAACAAAGAATGAATGCCATCTTCTGTGTTTCTTGTGCTCAGGGGACGTTAAAGGGGACGATAACTGTACCAATATTTTGAGTAATTCGCTAAAATTTGTTAAACAACTTTTTAGTTATAGGCTTTATGGCCCATATTGCATCACAATTTTGAAGACAGCCGCCGTACAAGGCTAAACCGATTTACAGAATCAAAAGAAAGCCACTGTCTTGGAGATATTCTTAAGACAAAAGTTTGGCTTGTGTTGACTTGACAAACATTCCGAAATTGGGCGCGAAGGGGTGCAGGTTTACTGCGCTTGTCAACAAACACCAATCTTTGTCACAGGAATATCTCCAAGCCGGTTGCATTTCTTCCAATTCCATAAACTGCTTTAGCTTTGCACTGGGGCTGTTTTCAAAATCTTGATTGCAATATAAGTCACAAGGCCGATAACTGAAAAGTTAAGTAATTTCAGCTAATTACTCAACAGATTATGTCTTTTCTAATGTCTGCTGAGGCACAAGAAGCACGCATCAAAGACAGTATTCATGTGTAAATGTGAGCCTCTTTTGTTTATAAAGCTGTTTCCATAAAAATCAAACATTCGGTATCTACTTCTCCTACGCCCCGGGTCTTGAGGTCCGGCAGAAGGATCCAGAGGCCGAAAAGGCTCAACCTATGAACATTTTCTTTTTGGAGCAAAAGCTCCTCTGTTTTGTTGTTTTACTGAAGGGAGGATGTAGTGAAGTTTACTGCTGAACCACTGGATGACAGCACTGCATCCGCCACAATAAACGAGGCTGAATAAACCTTGAGCGGCACTTCCCCGCTCAGAAAGCCAGCAGCCGCGTCATTCACTCGACAAACACAACAGTGGACGAGATACAGCAGTTCACTGGCATTGTGCTAACCATGGAAGTACTGACGATGCCAGCCTATGGGGACTATTGGTCAGAGAAGCTGTAGTACCCTTTTGTTGCAGATGTCATGCCCCTGAACCGCTTCAAAAGCTTTGCAGGATGATCCACTTTTGTGTCAAGAAAACCCAGACGACAAATTTTCGAAAGTGAGGCAGCTTTTCGATGGGTTCTGTAAAACTCCGCTCAAAGTCGAGGATGAGACAAAACAATCCATTGACGAGATGATGGTACCGTACAAAGGTATGGTACCATCATCCAGCGACTGTACCAACATCAACCAAACACTGTGCTCCCTCCTACCGCGAGGCTCACGCGTACCTATGACGCTGCGACGGCCCATCGTCGCCCAGCGGCCTACAAGGAACTGGTTGCCAGGATTCGTACGACCCCATCCGACCACAGCGCTGACTCTGAGGCGCCGGGAGCTGGGCCAAGAATCCAGGGAGGTCCTAATGCCTTAGAGAACCTGAAGAGACCCCGGAACGTTGCTTGGGAGATTCACCGCCCCGTTATTGAAGTCGGTCGATTGAAAAAGCAAGGCTGCCTTGCGGTGCCTCATTACACGTTCTCCATCTGCGAAGTTTGAGGGTCCAAGGTTGTGGGACATTGCGAGGCAGGCGAGCATGGGGGTCAACATTGTCTTCATACTGGATTGCTACATCAGGCAGGTGTTCAACAATGCCGGACCCCGTGTGGGGAGGAGGAGGAGGGCACCATCCTGTCCACCGCCATGAGAGTAGGTGGAAGCGGAAGAGGCAAGAGTATGCCAGGACACAGGACCTGTTTTTAAAAAGGCAGTCTGACTGTGCCAGAGACGTGCTGGATGGCCCTGCGTCGTCCATCGTTCAAGATCCGGTGGATTTCCTGGACACCTGGAGGGACATCATGACTGGCCCCTGTCCTGTGGCTCCCTCCGAGGCCCTTAGAGAACATCTGATGGAGCTCGACCTGTTCTTCCCGACATCGGCGAGTAACATCAGCGATGCGATGATTCACATTACATCAGCTGCTGGTCCTGGTGGATTCACTGCCCGATTGCTGAAGTCGGTGCTCCTGCTGAGGGTCCTGGTGAACGTCCTGCTGCTCACGAGACGAGTTCCTGTTGCTCTACAGGAGGCTCGTACCACCTTCATCCCTGAGACCACAGATGCTACGGAGCCTTCTCAGTTCCGGCCCATCCTGGTGGCTTCGGTCCTGCAGCGCCTGGTGCACCGTATCCTGACCAGGCGTGCAGTGGTGGCAGTGCCACTAAACTTTCGACAGCAGGCTTTCCAGCCTGTGGATGGCTGGGCTGAAAACATCTGGCTTCTGTCAGCTGCAATCAGCGAGGCCAGGCGCAGCCTCCGACCACTTTACATGGCCAGCATTTACCTCACCAAGGCTTTTGACCGGATGTCCACTGAGGCCATGCTGAGGGGAGCAAGACAAGCTGGGTTCTCCAGCGACTTCGTAGGGGTACATCAAGGAGCTGTACATTACATCCAGGACCATCCTCCAGTTCAGGGAGAAACACTTGGTGTGCAGCCCACGATTGGCGTTCGGCAGGGAGATCCCTTTTGCCGGTCCTGTTTAACCTGGTGTTGGACGAATACCTCATGAACGTCGATCAGAACATCGTCTTCGTTGCTGGGGGCCTACGCCTGGATGCCATGGCCTTTTTGGACGACCTGGCCGTCTTCGCATCAACAGCTCAGGGGCTTCAACTCCGCAACAACCAGATCCAGGATTTCTTCACACCTAGTGGCTTGCAAGTTAACATCAAAAAGAGCTTCACACTCTCCGCGCAGCCATCTGGACGAGAGAAGAAGCTCAAAATTTCCACGGATACCATCTTTTTCGTGGCTGGTACACCCCTTCCGGTATCAGAGGTCACCACCCTGTGGCGTTACCTGAGGGTCACCTTTTCACCGCAAGGAACAAGAACACGGGGCTTCGCGGCCAGCTGTGGGAGTTGCCGACGCAGAATGAGCAGGGCTCCACTTCGGCCCCAGCAGAGGTTAGTGATATTGAGACTTCACCTCCTCCCACGCCTCTACCACCGGCTGGTCCTGGGGCCCTGGACCAAGGACCTGCTGAAGAAGATGGACGCCTCCATCAGGGGTTCCGTGCAGCGCTAGATGAACCTGCCCCATGACACTCGCTTGGGCTTCTTTCATGCCCCAGTCACCGAAGGAGGCCTCGGGATCACATCACTGCGAGCCTCAATCCCATCAATGTTGCTCCAGCGCCTGGGGAACCTGGCTCTCAGCGACCACCCAGGCTGCGAAGCAGCGTTCCGGATGTCGGCTGCTCACCGGCCTGCAGAGGAGGGCCGCTGCTGCCACCAACTACCAGGGCAAAGCACTCACGACTAAGGTGGAGATTCATCGAATGTGGGAGATACTGCTGCGCCAAAGCTGCGAAGGGAAGGCACTCAGGGAGTCAAAGAAGTTCCTGGCAGCTCATCGGTGGCTGACAAATGGTACCCGCTTCCTGTCAGGGCGGGAGTTCATCAATCTTGTCAAGCTAAAGATCAATGTGATCCAGACCTTGGAGTGTACCAGCCGAAGGCATGACCGGGACATTAGCTGCCGCGCTGGGTGCCAGGCACCGGAGTTTCTCGGCCACGTGATCCAGGCCTGTCACCGGGGCCACCGTGGACGGGTCAAGCAGCATGACAATGTCGCAGGCTACGCCTGCGGTCGCTTGGCACAGCTGAAGTGGCAGGTGCTGTGGGAGCCACACTACGCCGTCTCCGGGACCACGATGAAACCCGAACTCATGGTATACAAGGGAGCACATTGCATGGTCCTGGATGCCCAGGTTGTTGGGACCACCTTGCTCCAAATCCGCAAAAAATCCACGTTTTTCAAACCTCCGTTTCTCCGCGACGGCGCTATCGGGCACGGCCATCTTGGTATCAACGGAAAGCGCATTTCGTCATCTTTCCATTTCCCGCGTCTACCGTCTCCTCACATGCGAAGTAACCACACAAAAAACAAAACTTCGGAGGCTTCCCAGATGGAAACGGCGGCCTCCGATTGGCCTTCCCTGCCACGCGGGTCGGGCGCGCCCCGTCATTGGCTGGCTCCGTGGTTGCCCCTAGCAACCGCGCTGCTCCCCGCGCTCTCCACGAGTTTGTCGTCTGCTCCCGGCTGCTTTCGCGTGTTCGCCCGCTGTGCCTTTTGGAGTCTCGGATCGCGATAGTTTCTTGTTTCTTCTTTAACGCTGTCTGGCGATTATGGATCGACGATCGTTCAAGAAGTACAGAACGGCGCATCGCTTCGGCAGCCGTAAGCGGAAATCTCCGATGGCCAAGAAGAGCAGGAAAAAGCTCTTGGTGTCGTTCTCCGAAAGTGAGCGCTTTGTTCAAGCGCAGTCTTCCGCGGACGACGTGAACGCGCTGCCTGGCACTTCGAGTGTTGCGAGTCCCGTTGAAGAAGCGCCGTTTACGAGCACCAATCGCACCGTTCAGGTGCATTTGCAGCCGAAATTTGTTTCACCGGAGGCGTCCCGTGAGTGCGCCGCGGCGGTCCAAGAGTCGTTGAGCTCCGTGTCGGCAACTGAGCGGAAGATGCAGCTGACTGGCGAAGGCGAAAAACCCGCTAGTGCGGAGCCATCCGAGGAATACTTGGTGGTCCAAATCGCGGCACTGAACGCGCTGCTTAGCGAGACACCGTGCCAAAAGTGCTTGCGGCCAGGAATCACAGTTGTGCAGGGAACACGGCTTGGGTTGGCCGTGAAAATTATCCTGACTTGCTACAAATGTGGCGCTGTCGCGAATGAATGGTCGTCGTCGCAAAAGAAGACAGCCGTGCCTTCGAGGTGAACCTGAGGTCGATGCAATCCATGAAGAGTGTCGGCAAAGGCTCAACTGCGCTAACGGACTTCTGGTCCGTCATGAATGTTTCGCATCAGGGGCTGCACCAGAAAACCTTCCAGGGGCACCTCAAGAACATGTTCAGGCCTGCTGCGGATGCAGCTGCTGCAAGTGTGTTTGTTGATTCTGTTGAAGCTGTACGTAATGTCTACAGAGACATGGACCCAACTTTCGCGAAAAATGTGACCGTAGTATATGACGGAACATGGATGACTCGCGGCCACACGTCTCACATTGGTGTGGGCACTGTGATAGAGTACTACACTGGGTTAGTGCTGGACTCCGTGGTTCTGTCCAACCTGTGCCATGGTTGTGCACTGGGCCCAGAGCAAGACTCCGAGGGCTACAGCCAGTGGAGGCAGTCGCACGAGAGCCTGAAGAATACCGAGGTGAAGTCGGGTAGGATGGAGGTGGAAGCTGCCTTGATGTTGTTCAGACGTTCCCTCGCAAAGAATGACCTTCACTACACGAGCATCGTCTGCGACGGAGACAGCCGCACATTCCTGGCCCTCAGCGAGGATGCAACCTATGGATTCATTCCATTCACTAAGGAGGACTGCATCAACCATGTGCAAAAGAGGATGGGGTCCGCGCTGTGTGGTCTCATCACCAAGGGCAAGAAAGGGAAACCCTCGTCGGAAGAGGTGGCCTCACGCAGGAGCTCATCAAGCGACTCACCAGTTACTATGGCATGGCTCTGCGAAGCCACTCCAACGTTGCAGACATGCAGAGAGCAGTGATGGCAACGTTCTATCATGTGACGTCTACAGACGAAGAACCCCATCACGAGCTTTGCCCTCCTGGTCCCATGAGCTGGTGTAGGCATCGAGCAGCAGAAGCTCAAGGTGAGCCGCAGCCAGCTCACAAGTACAGGCTAGCGAGCCATGTTACCGCTGCACTTCTGCCCGTGTACCAGCGCCTCTCCGAACCTCAGCTTCTTGACCGATGCAAGGGGAAAAAGACTCAGAATGCGGCAGAGAGTCTGCACTCTGTTATCTGGTCAGTCCTCCCAAAAGACGAACCTGCATCCCTGGTTGCAGCAGAGACCGCCGTCAGCGAGGCAATCTGCAGGTTCAACTGTGGCAGCTTTCGTGCGTACACAGAGTTCTGCAGTTCCCTCGGCATCCGACCTGGGGGCTTGCACTTCAAAGAGCAGCAGAGAAGGACGCCTCAAGGAAGAAGGCATTGAGAGCTCTTCAGGCAAAGGGGCAGAAGCCGAAGAAGTGCTGTGTCGAGAAGGACAAGGAAGACTATAATCCTGGTGCCTTCTAGAGTGAGAAACACCACTTGAAACTTTAGAGACCGTTTTCTCAGAATCACATTTTTGCTTTTTGTCCTACTCGTGGAGCTGATATCTTGGCAACCGTTTTGACTATTGTTGCTCCGTTTGTTTTATTGTGCACTTTGAACTACACTACACATAGTGACATTCTTGTTTTTTCAGAGTATACCTTTTTGTATTTATAATGTGGTTTTTCATCTGTGTGAAATTCATATCCATTCATGCAAGGCGATAGAAAATTCAGACTAAAAATAATCCGTGCAAAAAATTAAAAAATCCCAGAATGTCACGCTGTATAGTATTCATTTGGGAGCCCAACCAGTCTTCTATCACATTTTTTTAAATTCTGCAGGCACTCCACAAGGTTCGAAGGAGAAAAAAATACATAGTATAAATAAAAAAACTAAAAAAGTAACTGAGATATCACAGTGATATTTTGCACGTATCACCATACAGGCATTACAAACATGCATGCAAAATTTGAGCAAAATCCTCCTAAAATTAAATAAATATTTGTCGATCCCCACGTGCTCCTTTAAATGGGATTATTATTTCAGGAGTCATTCCTGCAGGGTTAAAAAATACAATAGTCCGACCTCTTTACAATGGTGGAGCGCGCGATAGTGTTGAAAGCTACAGGCCTATATCCAATCTTCCGTGTTTAGACTTAGTACTTGAAAAATATATCTTGAAAACAATGACCGCATTTCTTCAGAAGTTTAATTTTATAGCCTTGACTCAGCACGGCTTTATCTCTGGGCGAGGCAGTGATTCGTTGCTTGAGGAGCTCGTAGATTTATTACATGCGACATCTGATAGCAACAAGTATGCATGCGCGCTGTTTATAGATGTTTCAAAAGTTTTTCATTCAATCAGTCACAAAATTCTACTGAAAAAGATTTTCGACTATGGTTTTAGGAAACCTTTTTTGACATACTTCAAGATCTCTTAATGAACCGGGCTCAGCATGTTTCAATCTGCGATACCAAGAGTGGCAATGTGTTATTGAAAGCTGGTTCTGTACTGTCTCCACTTTTATTTAATTTGGATGTGGATGACCTCACAAAAACTCTGTCAGGATGTGAAATATTTCAATATGCAGACGATACTTTGCTGGTGTAACGGCATCTTAATCAGTGCAGTGCAGTTGCCTTACTGCAAGATGATGTGATGCATCTGATGAACTGGTTTGAAGCTAATCTTATTCAAATTAACATTAATAAAACAAAAATGATGTTTCAGCAATCCTTGGAAGCACAAAAACCGTGATTTTCTTTAGTGTTGCATTCATCAAGGTTCGCACGCTGTAATTGTTGTCCTCTTAAATTTGACCGAAAATCCAAGATTAGTGCAAGACACCAAGAAAAAAACGCACTCGTAGAGGGGATGCATTTTTTAAGGCTGATTTGCAACCGTTCTTACAGGAAGCTCACATTTGACTCTCTTGGGTATTTTTACTCGCGAGTGAAATTTGCCAAAGGTGGGCCTCGCCCGCTCATATGAGATGTTAAATACCATTTGTGAGCCAAAAGCAAACTGCCGACACATACCCGAAACTAAGTGCCATGTGCACACTCTGTACTTGAGCAGATCGAGAAACAACTAGCCTTCTAAAAGTAAACCAATATAAGTCTATCTCACCTGCAAGACAACGATTGCGCTTTCCGCACTAACTGCTTTCGTTGACGGCTCCTGGACCCATCCACTTGGAAGGTAGTTACAAGCATGTAAAAACTCACTTGTGCGTGACAAAACCTTGCCTTTGTCAGTTAGTCCACAAATGTCACTCTTTTCCATTCGCAACCGCAGCTTCCTCTCTCGGACGAGATCTTTTAGGTGCAAACGCGTCCCCACTTCGACTTCTGCCATAATGGCCTAGCGGTGGAGAACAACTGGCTAAAGACGACGCGGCCACATTCTCACAACTATACACTGCACCACAACACTGCAAGTGGATACAGCATCCGTCACTCGTGCACAGTGTCACATGAAATATTGCTGGGCAGTGCAGCCATACGTGCCCGGCTGTTTGCTGTCAGACACAAACACGGCAGTTTTCAGAATGCACCACTTAGAAGCTACGCATGAATACACCCTATAGTATGTCAGAGAGAGAGAGAGAGAGGTCTTGCAAAAGAGGAAAAACCAAAGTTGGAGTTACAGCCATGGGCCGAACGGTCATCGTTGTATTTAGGGAGGGGGAAGGGGATAACAGCTGATAGAAGAGAAAATTGTGAAAAAGAGAGGAGGGTTGTTTTTCGCCAAAGCCGACAAGCGGGGCACGAGGAGCTTCAAAACCACGGCTGAAGGAAAGCGGACAGAGCCGAGGAAGGAAGGAGATCCTTTGGAATTGTCCTAATGTCTTGTCCAGAAGTCTGGTGCACGGGATGCGCACACGGAGCGCATCTTCTCAGTATCCAGGGATGGGCGAGTCGAAGGGTCGGCATGCAGTGTCCGAGTCTTCCAAGCACCGTCACCAATCACACCAGTGCCAAGCATTCCAGTATTCCGAGCCGAAGTGCAATGGGTCGGCAACCCGATATCTCCGTTACTCCCTGACGTGGTCCCAACACAGTGTTGCAAAAGGATTGGGGGAACACTGATAGATTCCTTTCCCTCAATAGGGGCGGTAGAGCCTATTGTATGCATAAGGGACATTTCGCAGAGTGCTACGGAGTGACATTCTTTGCTTGTGTTTGGCTGAACTAACCACGCGATTAGCGCGTGGTATACCAAACGCAAAGGTAGAAATTACTAGTATGGCATTTTCTGAAAATGCCTGGCCCTTGGCGTGCCTTGGGTTTACGAGTTTCCGAATCTATTACAACTGGAATTCTATGGTTGCTATTGGGACAAAAATTTATGACCTCAATGTTTAAACTGAATTTAGTTGATGCTGTGGGTTAAAATATGAGTCCCTAGCTGTTTCCAGTTTGCTCCCGCTAACTCTTTCTTTGCAAAAGCAAATTTTTGGTTCAGCATTTCTTTAGGTCGAATATGCAAAGCTATCAGTTCGAGCCCATAATTTTCATGTGATAGATGCGGGCTGGTGGCCCACGGGGTACCAGCCGCACCACCACAGCGGGCCCACGGGCTGAGGCCGTCGTCGCCGACGCCACTACACGAGAACTCTCCACGGCCGACAGGCGCCGGGCCCTACCTCGCCCTGTACGGGCCAAGAACGCGGAGAACGCCCTCCGACGGATTCGTGCACGCCTAGAGGAGAAGGCCGCCACCCCCACAAGCTCGCGTGGTTTGTCATCATCTGCTGGACGACCATGTTTATGGGAGACCTTCTGATTGGCTTCGCGCCTTGGCTTCTCGATCTCGCCTACGCCCGTACCATCAGTCCCACTGCGTGGCTCGCAGCCTGCGTTTTTTCGCGGGTCGATCCAAGAGTCATTTGTCTCGGCCTCTTCCAACAGCTCCCTCTTCTGGGGGACCTAGTGCGTACCGCACCCGGCGGTGGCTGGGTGCGAGACTTGACGGGGACATAGAGGCCAACCCTGGACCCATCTCCACCCCCCAGAGCATGGACGAAGTGACAAGTGCCCCGCCTTTGGGACTGGGTGGCGACGGGCCTTGAGCGTAGACCCTACGCGGTTCACACCGCCAGAGCTTACATCGAGAAACACCACACCTCCAACCTCGCCGATCGCAGGAGTGCCAGCTCCCTAGTAACCACTCCTTTTGAATGGTTTCTTTGTGAAAGCAAATTTTTGGTTCAGCATTTCTTTAAGTCAAATATGCAAAGCTATCAGTTTGAGCCCATAATTTTCATGTGATAGATGCCTTCTCAGCAGCCACAAGCTTGGAACATTGACTTGTTCTAATTTCGTTATCTTTGAAAGAAGCTTACAAAACTCCAAGTGTGGTCATTCTGACTACGGTATCAATGGCACAGGATTTGGGAGCTAACAAATGTGGCCCTTTCCCTCTGTCCCTCCCACTGTTGTTTTCTTGGTACAGGATGGACAGGCCATTTGCAACAGTGAAGTTCCCCTTGAAAAAGACAGTATGGCAGTTGTGCCGGTGCCATGGCTGTCAGAAGATTGTTCCAGGTGCGGGCGGCGAGAAGATGGGAAAGCAGATGGGAAAGGGGTTTTGGCCCTGGCCGAACAACAGGCCCCACCAGGTGAAATCGGCTGGAAGTCACATCCAGTTGTCGTGATGACGATGTGCAGTAAATAATTACTCTGTGAGCTTAATACCTTTTTCTTGTTGGCAGTCACAAATTAAAGCTGGTGAGAGTGTGACTGAGGCTCAGAATATCATGACTACAATACTTGGATGTAGTCACGATACATATTTTGAAGATTTTTCAGATAGCTCTGTGGACATTCAGAGTAGATCTAATTTAATTTAGTTTTACACAATAGCCGCATTTACATGAGGGCGTCATAAGTGCAAAGAATCCAAGCTGTACACTGGCTGTGATGCATAACTTTTTACATCAGTGTGCATCAAGTCCTGTGCAAAGACAGTGCCACATCTCAAAGTTGGTGCTGGAATTCTGGTGGTATAGTTTTCCGCTTTTTATTTATTTTTTTTGCGTGAAATTGAACTTTTTACATGGACATGCACAGTACTGTAAGGCTGCACGTCTTCTGCTTTTTGTCAGCTCTGCGAAAGAACATGATCAAGAATAGAGAATAACGGCAAAAGCCTGCCATGCTGTAGTTTTTTGTTGTTATTTTTATTTCCCAGTGCGTTACAACTGCTACGGTGTATACTGTTATACCAGTGCTTAAATCTCAGCCTGTACTTTATAGATATAACAGCTTTCTCCGTTTTTGTGAGCCAAGGAGCTTGCTTTTATTTATCTGGCTTACTATAGGACAGTTTCACAAAATTCCATTCCACTTTAGGCAAGCCATGTGCCACTGTGCTTACACCATTTCCCTTATATGTTCATACGCAAGAGAATCTTCGTTAGCATTTTTCTTGATATTGGTGAGTTTCGTAAGCAAAGTGAGCATCACTACACGATCAGGGCATATTTGAGTTGCAAAACCCTCGCTTACTGTGTTAGTGCTGCCTTCACAGCTGCCCTAGGTGCATCTGCGAGGGTTACTCTGGACATCAAAGAGCCAACTGCTAACGCCATGGTGCAATTAACTCTAAATAAATGGTGTCATCTGTAGCTTGCCGTGGCACCTCAAAGGGATGGTGCAATCTCTATTGTGTGGCACATTTCAGTTTGTTACTGAAAAAAGGGAGGGGGGGGGGAGCATGAATGCTGCCCTGGGGCTGAACATTGGCACTGAGTGCCACCTTTCCTCTTGTGTGCCTTATTACCTTGGTGTGTTCTCATTCAGTTTATTTTCTTCAGCGACTTACAGAAAGGCATTCAGGAAAATCGGCAAGGCAGAATGCACTTCTGCTCTCGGAAGAGCTGGAAGCAAAATAATGGGATTTTCTGATGTACGGAGTGTGACACAGTTAGCGGGAACAAGCCTCTGCATGTTTTTTGTCATTTAACTTTGACAAAACGAAAGCTATCACCAAAGGTAGGACAGCTCAGCCAATTGCCCCATTTTGATACACAAGGAATATTCTGCGTCTGGTTGCACCAAAAACATTAAATCCGCCATAATTGCACCAAATCGAGCCAATATACCTCAATTTTCTTCCTTTTGTGGCAAATTAAGATGTTTGTATGTGCATCTAAGATCAGTTGTTCGTTGTTTTATCAAAAACATGCAAAATTCAGACGCAAAAAGCCTCGCTTTTATTTTTGACAGTAAAATTCGTCCAGAACTACTTTGTGTTGTCCGTGAATTATGCGCAAAACGTGCTCTTAAGGTGGAAACGAGTACAGTTCAGACCCTCAAATGCTCATTGGAGAGACCTATTGCTATTTTACCCAAGTGTCCCGGCATGCGCAAAGGGGATTTTGGAAACATAGTTCCGCCGGCTCCGTAAACCTGGCTGCTCTTCCTACAATAGCCTTCCCTCGCCGTTGACTCCTTAATCTTCCTTATTTAGCTTCAATTACCACTTTTTATCTAGTCTGGTGCATTTTCATTATTTATCTGTAAGCTTATTTCGTCCTGCGTACTGTCTGTTTCGTGTAAATTCATTGTTTTTCTCGTTATTTTGTCGTTTTCGACTCGAGACAAGACTGGGTACGTTGCTCCCAAAGTGACTACTATTCCAGTTGCCACCGCGTTCTATCGCGCAATAAGATTGTTTATTTGACATGAATGCGAGAGGGCAGTTTCGATTGTCAGAGCACATGCCATCAGTGTAGGCAGAAAAACAAAATAGCAACCATGACACGAAAGCCGACTGCACATCGGTTTGGCCCTTTGCACTCACTTGGTTGAAACGTGGGACACCGAGTACCGTTCCGTTGATCGGGGCACAGGAGGATGCTTTGCCCTCGCAATATAAATGCCTGCGACGGCGTTCTAGCATTTTGCACGCACTGCGCAGCACTTGTCAACAACCACTCGCGTAGCATCGCAATCTTCCATCTGCGAGTGCCAGCAGTTCATAATTGAGGGGGTCATGCTCTGTTTCATGCATCTCTGTCGAAAGTATTGGCACAAGTGGACGGCTTGAACTATCATCTCGTTTTCACAACAGCATGGATATATAAAACGCTAGATCGAGCCACACGGTCATGCTAGCACCTCTCACAACGTTGTACGCTATGTACCAGAAATAGATTTCGTACCTGTATTTCTGTATCGCAATACATTTTTTTCACCAGTATCTGTGTTCCTGTATCGAAATACATTTGGAATGTTTCTTTGTACTGCAATACAATTAGGATGAAATGTGTTTGGTTCCATTTCTTGAGAAATATCCCCCCCCTTCCCCTCCAAAAGTATGTCCGAACGCCTTTTTTTTTTTTTTTTTACTTCTGAGGGCACTAGAGTCAAGGAGCTGCTGGGTCATTGTTACTATATGCTGACCAAGGTTCCTTTCCATTCTCCAAACTATTTTTCTCTTCTGAGAGGTGTTGCGTAGTCGAGGACTCGAACCAGGTAGTGTGCCAGGACTGGAGTTTGAGCACCTTCTGCCGCAGATCCCTAGCTAGGAATTTCATGAGTCAATGTTTGCTGGCATCCAATGCCCGCTGCTAACCGTCTCTCTTGCCTTAGCGTACACAGTATACCCGCTGCTCTGGCGATCCGATACTCAGGAAGGAGGCCAGACGTGGGCTCATTGTGCCGACCCAGACCTGTCTCGAGTGCGCTGTTTCTCTGAGAGCTCGCACCTGTGCCAGCACTTTCAGGTCGCAATTCACAGGGTCTCTTTTAAATGACCCTAGGCGAAACTTGAGGACTGCCATCCATGTGTCATAGCGTCCATGGGTCGGCAGGAGGGACCGTCACAACAGCGATGCTAACGTATCGTTTTTTCAACTGCAACAAAAGATAAGACATGTGTTCCCAGGGTGCTTCAGGTGGTCCACTACTCTCGAAAATGCCAAATGCAACTGCCTGCACAATCTCCAACGAGGTAACCTGCAACTTAAGTATGTATTGTTCTTTCATACAGCAGCGTGGGTGAAGTTTCATGTTCACGGTTACACCTACAGATACAAAAATACCAGTTCATTCCACCGTGACGTCATGTGATCACTGTTGACAGGGACGCCCTTATTAGACAGGAGCGTGGCGACGTTTTGGTGGGATTTAGGGTGGCATGGAACTTCTTTAGTGGTCAAAGTATTTTCGCATCACTTGTCGGACAGACACGATGTCAGAGAAGAGACCGCGGTCAATCCTTTATGAGACGTTTTTAAGCCCATTGAAGACTCCTCTTCGTCCGGAACCACTACATTCAAGGCGAAAAGCAAAGCCTGCGGGAAAGCAATTTCGGTATCAAAAAATTCCACTTCAAACTTCAAGCTTCATCTCAGTTGGTGTCTTAAAAAGATTTGAAAAATGTATTGCAGTATCAGTATTTCAGTATTTGTATATCTTCCCTCCCTAAACTGTATTCCTGTATTTGTATTTCCAAAGACTTTTTGCCACTTTTTGAAACTTATTCCTGATACCTATTGCGATACCTTTTTGTAGATATATTTTAGTATCAGTATTTTAGCTACTTTTTTACATGTATTCCAGTATTTGCATTTCCAAATACATTTTTGAGTATTTCTGCCGGACCCTGCTTTGAAAACATTGCAACATTTCCTGTCTCTTGGCGATCTACCTTGGCCGTCTCCAAACGCCGGAGGTCGATCATCATGGGTCTCCATGCGCTCATTGCGTAGCTTCACAATCTCTTGTTAGCAATCGTCAGTTGAGAGGGCCTATAGCAAGTACAGAACTACGTTGAGTGTCAGCCAGGTGGAAACGTTTAACAGTTCTTTCTATACTCGCGGTCAGCTTTCTGTGGCAATGCAGTCAATGCTAGGGGAGAGGGTGCACCAACCGTTGTACACCCGCTTTCCTCCTCTCTTCGCATTGCCACAGAAAGTTGACCGCGAGTATAGCCCATCTCACTACCGAGCTGTTAGATAGTTCCATCAATAATACCATTTCGCTTTTTAGAGGTGCTCTCGAGATTCAGATGCTCCCACAAAAATGAGAAGATAGATAAAGTAGTGCTCTCGCACCACTACTTTTGACGGCGATGCATAGAAAGGAGCACAAGCCCCCGCAACTATGAACCGCCGGCACTCGCAGACAAAGTTTATGATGCCTAGAGGGTGGTTGTGGACGAGCGTTGCATGGGGTGCGCAAAACGCCGGAACGACTTTTCCCGCATTCGAATTGTGAAATCAAAGCAGCGCTCCTGCGTTCCGAGCAAGGAGACGGTACTAGATGCCCCGAATTTCAACCGAGCAAGCGCAAAAGGCAAAACTGATGCGTAATCGGATTTGGCGTCGTGATCTTTATATCGTTTCTCTGCCTACACTGACGGCATGTGCACCGACGTTAGAAACTGCCCTCTCTCACACTTGAATTCATGTCAAATAAACGAGCTTACAGCGCGATAGAATGTGGCGGCAACAGGAATAATACTCTCCTTGGGAGCGGCGTACGCAGCGGCATGCTGACCGTCGACACCCACGTCGAAGGTGACGCAATAAAGAAAAGAAACACTAAATATACACAAGGCATGCAGTACGCAGGATGAAATAAACGCACCTATAAACAATTAAATAAGCCATACTAGAAAAGAAGTGGTACTTGAAACTAAATAAAAAAAGATTAACAAGGTGTCAACGGCAAGGAAAAGCGATCCGAAGGGGGAGCAGCCAGGGAACGGCGGAACTGTTTCCAGAATTCCCGGAGCGCGGGCCGGGGCACTTGGGTAAAACAGCAATAGTACCGGAGAGGGAGGACTTTTTCGAGAGAGTAAAATGGTTGATAGTGACTGTTTTGCCTACATGACAAATATATCTTTTTTTCTCTCTCTCTACCAAAATGTTTTATGGGCCTTGGGTCCCTTTCCACCACCTCTATCAAGTTCCACAAAGAGAGAATAAATTGCATTTGTGCATTAAGCCAATGCCAGCAGTCATGATATTTCTATGAGAAATGGCATTGCCGAACCTTGTTTCTGCCTTGGGCTCTCGATGACTGGGATTAAGGATGCCTTGTTCCTAGTGAATACTTTGTTTGGAAGACAGGTAGTCCCCACCTCCCTTTACATGTTTGAAAAGTCACTAAACTTCTGCAAGAACTATGATCTGGTTTATTATTGTTTAACTTGTTCTGTTGAATTGACGTAAATTCTGATAGCAACAAGCAGAAATGCCAGATCTGTAAAAGTTGTTTAATGTAAAAAAAATTTGATCTTTTTTTTTTTACAATTTTGTTAGTTTTGCATTTTAGGAGTGTTCTGGAGAGTTTTAGAGATCATAGCTTCTTGACTACACGGTTTGATAGACCAAGTAATATGTTTGCGGACATATGTGATGGAGAGATGTACAAGAATCTATGCAAAAAGTTCTCAGTTCTGGGCAACCCCAATATTTCTTTTACATTTAATACAGGTGAATATCCGGTTTTCAAAAGTAAAATTTCTCCATCTGGCCTTTTCAGCTTATTATAAATGAACTCCCTGTCTTTGACAGATTTAGAAACGTCATTCTTTCAAGCGTCTGGTTTCGAAAGAACCACACTACCATGGAGTTATACCTGAAGTTTTGTGCAGCAGCGCAATGTTCTTTGTGACAAGGGCCTTGTGTGGAAGCGCAATGGCTTGGAGGTTGTAAGTAAGGCCTTTGAAGTCTGCTGCAGTGTGGACTCTTACTGCAAAACATGATGCAGTTCAATTCCTATCGCAGATGCAGCTGGTGCCTTCATCCCAGATCGCTCATTGGTAGGGCGATTCGCTATACAGTCAGTGCAGAGGTGGTTCAAGACCGAAAATTAAAAGGGCGACCCGTGACATGTACGAAGCTGCGTCGGGAGTGTTATCTGTAGAGGTTTTAAGGGCCCCTCTCCATTGCTCAATTTGCCGTCTTTTAGCGTTATTGAGTCTTTTGTCCCTGACTATATGCATGCTGTCCTCCTCGGTGTTTCTCTGTCACTTTTGAACTTGTGGTTTGACAGCAACAGTGCGGAGGCGTTCTATCTAGGAGAACCATCAACTGTGAGGTTGGTGGACCGTAGGATGAAAGCCATCAAGCCACCATCCAAGCTGGGCAGGTTTCCCCAGGGAGTGAGCAAATGAAAACTCTGGAAGGCGCAAGAGTATCATTCGTGGCCTTTATACTATTCGCTGCTGGTGCTCTGCGGGATTTTGCCCGAGCCTTTTCTTGGCCACCTGGCTCCCTTTTCAAGCACTCTATTTATTACCTTGTTTACGACACACTTACAAGAGATGACATTAACACAGCTCAGATTTTGTGAACTGAGTTTGTGATAAAATACAACATGCTCTATGGAGATTTCAACATGGTCTTCAATGTTCATCTGCTCCAGCACCTGGCAAAGGATGTGTTGCACTGGGAGCCTTTGTGAACCCATTCTGCCTTTTGCTTTGAGTCTTACAATGGTGTGTTGGTTAAATCCATAAAGGGAAACCGTGGAATAGCGATGCAGGTTCTACACAAGGCCATACTTAAACAGTCTATACATTTCTATGTCTTGACTAAAGGGTAATGAAAAAGACAATTTTTCAGTGATGAGAAAAGGTGCCATTTTGGGGACAATCTCTGGCAAAACTGTTTAGGGCAATGCCCAGCCATCCAAGTTCAGCAGTGTCAAGAAAGGGTGCATTATCTCTGCTCTTGGTGCAATTCCTCCTTGTCTTTCTGTATTTTCAAGATTCATTGCTCGAGGTGCTGTGTACCACTCGTCTCAAACACACGTGCTCAAAAAGTAACGACACCGCCATAGTCCTTCAAGGTGAAAAGTTCGCTATTATTTGTTCAATATTTTGTTACATGCTTAATGATGCACAGGAAGTTGGCTTAATTGTTAAGGAACTTGAAGTTGAGGATTAAAAATTTTGTGGTGCTCCTCACATTTCGGCTGGAAGTTTTCTTTTCTTAAAATGGTCTCTGCTGCAGCAGTTCTGAGGAAGGCAGTTTTCATGGATGTTGAAAATTCTATCTTTTGTAAAGTTCCAAATCTTCATGAAATCAACTGATGCATGCTGGGCCACATTCTTGATAGGCAGCGTGTAGATTTTCTCATGTTCATTTACTAGAAAAGTAGGGGAATGTTTGTTTCATATTTATTTTACAAACAGTGACATTTTTAGGTTATCCTTGGTGCGACTGATAGAAAATGTATGTAGTCGTACTGCGATTTTGCACTTTGCAGCCGTTTACATATCCCTCTCTCTACCATGGAAAATGCAATACCATGTTCCCTAAAGGAGGTTTCCATTCGTTTAGCAAAGTTAGCAGGTCAATTGCGCCATCTACCCAAGCTTCATGAAACTATTCCCTATACACATCTACCATAGAAGCTCTGCACTCCCCGAGAAGACTCCCTTTGCAACTTCCCTATGCACATGACTCAGAAAGTTGAGAGCGGTTGAAAGGTGCACACTCGTAAACATATTTAATTTTTTTTTTTTTTTAATAAGAGAAAACACATGTACAGAAAAAATTGTTTTTTGTTTTCTATTTTAAAAGGGATGGAAACTATGTCTCGCAATTATTTGGTTGAAGCCCGAAAATTGTTGCACAGCCCCTTTAAACTCTGAGCATACGTGGATGTGCATTGTTTCCAGAAGCTATCAAACTAAAATGTGGATTATTTTAAACAATGAAGGCAACCATGCAGGTGGTAGTGATACACAGCTCAGATAAGCAAACATTCCCATTCATCCCGGTTTCGTTTTTAAATGGATTTGGCTCATTTAGAAAAGGAAAGTAGACTGTTAATTACATTTTCAATGTCAGGTGAAGACTGAGCATGAAGTCCATCGGTTTTGCAGTGTGAGCTTCCTCTACAGATTGTCTGAGCTGTGGTGCAATAACACACTTGGCCAGTGATAGTGTTGCACTTCCATACGTATTTGTATTTACACTTTTTATCTCTTGCCTCCTTAACACTCATTTAGTGCACAAAAACCTGTAGTATTTTGTGAAAACGGTGAAGATATTTGAGCTTGATTAATATTTTATTATCACCATGGAAATATGAAATGTCTTTAACAACACACACATATATATATATATATAGTATACTCTTGCCACACGAATGTCAACAAGAAGAAGAGGACATTTGACACACCATCTCACCCCGAGGGGCAAATCGGTACCCGCTTGAAAACGTTGATGAAGTAAAGGCCTTTCCTGGAACTCCTCGTGCGTGCGTGGCGTGCGTGCGTGCGTGCGTGTGTGCGTGTGCGCGTGCAAATGCATCAAAGCATGACTTCTTGTGCTATTTATTGAAGAGTGAGGCTATGATCTTGATTGCCGTCTTTATCATTACAATCTCTTCCTCTGATATTAGTAACATATACATGTATTTTACTCAAGAAAAACTGCTTGCTTTTTGTTTTTCAGTCTGTCTCCATAAATGTGTCATCTTAAAACATGCCCTTCTTTTAGACCCAATCACCATTCTGCTGCAAAATGATTGAATTTGTTCATGTATACTCGTCAATGTACTATAGTTGTTTCTCTTTTTTGTTTGCGGTCCATTGGATATCCGTAAAATAAAACTAATAAGAGTTCAAATAAGTCCTGTCCTGCAACCAATTTGTTTGCTGCCTAGAAACATATACATATATTGCTCTGCATTTTGGCAATATGCCCTTTCGCTAGAATGCAGAACACGCAAGACTGATAAGGTCAGAGCACAGAACACGAAACTAACAACTTCAGAACAATGTTGACATAACTTATTAATGCGGGAGCATTAGAAGCTCCATTTCAAAGAAAACCTCGCATTGTTCACGTCATCGACGCACTAAGGTGAGCTATGCATACAAATTTAAAAAAAAAGACTTACAAAAAGTTGTATTTTGCATGACTTCTGTAGGATATATCTCCAGCCACGTAGCAACACAGAGTGCTCTCCTAGCGTGTCTGGCATCCCTACAGCAACCTCACAATATTGTACTTGTCCTATAAGACCCTAGGCTCTATCCCCACAGGCTGCGGGGTACCTACAGCAACCCACAGAATCTCCTACATGTCCCACAAAAGCCACGGTTTTATCCCCACAGGCTGTCTGGGTTACCCAAAGGAGCCCACACAGTAACCCACATGTCCCATAGGCCCACAGGCCTGACCCCACAAAGATTGTAGGACACCCATATAACCCCATGAGTGCGTGCCCCATAGATACTCTAGAACCCCACACAAATTTTCTGTGGGTGCTCTGTGGGCATTTAGACCAGGGAAAGCTAGCAGGTCTCCATGGATGCTTCTCAGTTGTAAAGTGGACCATATTAATATGCCACTCAACAGAGTGCATTCAAACTCTCCACAAAGATGGTGCTTGGCTCGTATTCAAATTTTGTTGGTGTATAGTTATGGAAGAAATTGTAAAAAAAAAAAAAAGTATAACCCCTATTTCAGTCGAAGCTGCTGCTCACAGATGGCGCCTTCATTGTTACAACAATATACCTGCCAACTTTTCAGGACTGTTCGAGAGACTTCCGAATTTCGGTCACATCTTCCGATTGTACAAACGCGACCTAAAACCTCCCAAAAACGGCCACCTCAAACAAAAGGGGCCACAACAATAAATTATTTTTGTCTTGTTTTTTGTAGTCGTGGTAGCTGCGCTGACCTGGTGTTATCGGCCAGAACCTCGCTTAATGCAGTATAGCCGCATTGTGACGTTCCCGTCTGGTGAACTCTGTGCGCGTGTGCGTGTGTTGAGGAATGCGGCATCGCCCCTCCGAAACTGTCAGGCGACGCCTCAGCAGTTAGTCATCTATGTGCACATGGGCATGGATGCGTGAGTGAGTGAGAGAGAGAGACGGCAAAAGGGAAGAAGAGCTAAGCAAGTGGGCTCTTTGGGAGCGTTGAGGAATGTGGAATCATCTCTCCGAAACTCTGTGGACGAAAACTGCTGGGCATCTACCTCCGATAAGTTAAATGGACAAGCCTGAAGAAGGCAACAGAAAGGAAGGAAGCCAAACGCGGTAACACTGATATCAATGTCCACGTCGCCTCCCAGAAGCACTAGAGCTATCTTGGTGTCGCAGCAAATAAAGGAAACCTCGTGTTTCCTAGATTTGTTGAAATGCGAAGGGTGGGGGTGTAGCAGTTTCTTCCTACCCCCCCCCCCCCAATCTCCCTAATTTAAACATTGTTCAGATAGCAGGTATGCAACAATTTCGGAGCTCTTTCGAGCTAGTTATGCATGCTTTGATCCGTTGATCTGCTCCCTGGTTAAGAATTTGAAGTTTTGGTTTGAAAGATGGATGGCCCTTCAAGTGGATTTCTGCTGTCACCCTCGTACATGAGTGTCGAATGTGGTAAAAATATGAAAAGCCAAGTTATCTTATTCATGAAAAGTGCTTGCCTGTGTTTCAGTTCTCCAACCGCGAATGCTCCACCTACTGCTGGAGGTGCACCAGCGAAATAAGGACACCTTGTATGAGCTTTCATAGCTCAGGGAGGGCTATGAGGGGCATGCCGAAAGGCTTGGACTGCTGGAGGCACTACAAGCATGGTCTGCACCAGCCCCAGAGGCTGTTGCTCGCCCAGTGGCTCTACTGAGGCTGCCAGCTTCGGCTCTGGAGCAGTTAATGGCGGCAGAGGAAGCTGTTCAGGACGAGGCTGTGGTGACTACCTTGGTATCCACTGCCCTTTTTTTTTGTATTTTGTGTTATTGCACATTATTGTGCTTTTTTTTTTTCTGTAGAATTGTGCTTAAAGCTTAACTATTTCTTAACCCCTTCCTTGGGGGCACTAGCTATACATGAGTACAACATTTTGTGGTCACGCACCCAAAGGAGTGGGCATGTATGCATGCTTTGCAATGAGGATTCTAACGTAGCACTCAGTGTAAAATGTTTTAAAAAGTTCTGTGGAGATCTGGCTGCCCTCCTCCGCGCTAAGCCTCAGGGCTCGACATTCCAACTACTCGGACTTCATCATTCACCCGGCAGGAGCTGAACGCGCTCAAGGCCTGCTAGATGCGTCGTTCCTGGGGAGCTTCGATGGCCTTGCGTATCAGAAGATCCGGCTGCACCACACCCTCAGCCAACTTGACATCACGTGACTGGCTTCAACGACAGCGGAGCTTCGCAATTGGTCTCAGGACGGGCTCGGAACAAAGGCGCCGAGGTGTAAAAGGGGACGCGGAATGAAGAAGAGGCTCTCTCGAGCGGCGGACAGGAATGAGCGTGCAGCGGTGGCTGGAGGGGAAGACGCTGGCGCGGGAATCGGCGCAAGAAGGATGTGCGCGGGGAAGTACGAGCGCGACGTCGAGCAGCGGATTCGACGGATGGACCGGACAGTGACCCTGGACGACAACGTCCCCATGACGCGGTGTGGACAACCACCGCTGGGAGTAGGAACAGCTGCAGTGGCAGCGGACCTCCCCAAGGACTCGCTGATGTCTGTTCTACGATCCCGAAACAGCCCAGGCAATAAGTGAGTCAATAAACCACTTGCCGAGAGTGAAGTAATGCCGTGCCATGTTCATCCGGGTACAGGGTCTGAGGAAATCAAAGTTAGAAGTAAGAGGGTTTTAACCCTCTTCCGGCTGTTGTATCTCACGGGATGCAGACTTGCAATGCGCTATTAAAAGCCACACAAGCAATATCCCCCCAAAATGGGCAATGTATACCATGGGACACTTGCACCCTCACCCTACCTTCTTAAAGTTGCAACATGCTAAAGAGTATTTCAATTGTGTTGAAAAACTGCTGTGGTACTTCTGCTGCACGTTTCAAAGTAGGCGGCAGAGAACAGGCCAGGAGAATGCTCAGGTTTCTCAGCACAAAACTTTTGAACCATGGCCTTTGTCTTTATGTGATATCAAATCGCCTTGAAAACACAAATTCTTTTGCTAATTCAAGTGATGATGAATAGGCTTTCATGATAATAAAAATTGTCTTTATTATTCTCCTGAGCCCCGGAAACACATGAGGAGAAATATCGATCAATTGTTTCGGATGCGTTGCACGTGCGACACACTCTTTGCTCCCCAAATTTACCAGAATAATATTGATTTTTTTTCTATTCCGCAAACCAAGATTCATTACACAGCCAAATTCATATATCACAGCCAAATATTCATTTCATCGCCCCTTTAAAGGGCCCATAAAACGAATTTTAGGTTGGGATAAATCATTTTAGAATGGGATTTTACTAATAGCACATCGTTCAGTGGGCCAAAAAAAAAAAGTAGAGAGTCAAAAGCCTGACTTTCAGTGCGAAAATTTTAAAACTCAGCGGACTATTTCGTACCTCCTCCCCTTCGTAAGCTCTCTGCCTTTTGACTGTGATACATCCGCGGTCCCAAAAGCGCGTCATCAGAGTCCAAACACACGTCACACGAAACCGGACCTCACTTATTCCCCTTCACTCTAAGCTGACATTGTGGTGGAAGCTACGCGCTTGTCGGACCAATCAGCCGCCCCCTTTCATCACCTGACCTCATTCTCTGCGCGTGGGTATGCGCGAAGGAGCATGATCAGGTGGCAAGTGTGGCTGGCCCAACGAGCACGTAGCTGCCACAGCACTGTCAGCTTCAGGGTGAACGGGTTGGGGAAAGCAACTTTTGTCTGAATTTTGAGCGACGGGCTAATCTTCTAGGGGGACAATGGCTCTGTCCGGGTACACAAACCAGATTCCGAGCGAGAGGGGCCTCCCGTCTTTTCGTCTTCTTGAACTCTTTGGTGGAACGCGCAGATTTATAAGTTGAGGAGGAAAGCTAAACAGGAAAAGTTGGAAAAGCGTTTCATGACCCCTTTAAGATAGGGACAATTTTTCAATTGCCTAGCGCTTATAATTAATTGTGCTCGGATTTAGCTTCTTTATTCTTGCATCGACCACTCTATTTGAAAGAACCGCTGGTCAGGCAAAGAGTAATGTCTGTTTTCTTCGGTTTGGAGAAGGGATATATGTGGCATTTGCTGGCTTACGCACGTCTCGTGGGGACATGGCAAGGACTTACAGCCAAGGACACGAAAGCATCGCAAAAACTCTTGGACTCTTTCATCGTTCAAATGACTGCAGGTTTCAAGCGTGATTTAGACAAGCAAGTAGTCAGACTTGTCTTTGCCACAAACACATTGTTTTACGCGGTTCAGCACCCGGAGTTTGCTACACTCATGGACATGCTGCGTCCCGGGTACAAGCTGCCTTCCCGGAATAGCCAGAAATGCATTACTGGACGAAGTTTACCTTGAAGAAAAAGCAAAAGCATGTCTAGAGCTGCACAACAAGGTGGTCACTATGAGCATGGACGGATGGTCGAACGTGCACAATGAACCACTGATCTGCATCACTGTAATAAATGAAACTGGACTGACGTTTCTGGTTGACACTACTGACACCACAGGACGTTCTCATACATCAAATTATCTCAATGAGCTCGCAACAAACGCAGTAAAGAACTGTGAAAACGAGAGCAAATGCGAGGTGACACGTTTTGTGATGGACAATGCAGCAAGCATAGCCAAAACGAGAAGAAATTTGCAGAGTGAGTCTTCAACGGGCATCCTGACATGCGGCTGCTCCGCGCACCTTCTCAACTTGCTGTGAAGAAACTTCGAGCTCAAAGCCATGAGCAAACAGGTCGTGCACGTGGTGAAATACTTCAGAAACAACCGTTTTGCCGGAACCAAGTACAAAGAGGCGGGTGGAAAACGCTTGGTTTTGCCTTCTGAGGTTTGCTGGAGCACCTTGGTAGACTGCTTGGAACTTTATTTGTGAAACTGGGTAATTTTAATGAAGGTTTGTGACGAAAACGAACAGAAAATTGACAGTACCGTGCAGCAAAAAGTGGCAAGCTTACGAATGCAGTCCAGTGCAGAAGAGATGCTCAGCACAAAGAATGAAGCCTATCGTAGTTGCCTTACGTATCGCGCAGCGTTCATCCTGCACCCTCTCAGAGATTGTGGAAGCCTGGAAGGACCTTGGAAAAAATTGAAATCACTTCCAGTCGATGCCGCAAAGCTTTCATGCTTCTGACGACGGTATCAACAGGCACTGACTTCCGCACACTCTTTAAAGGCCGCTGTACAGTTCGCGCTTTCCACTTTCTCGCCCAACCTCCTCTCCCACCCTTCTCTCCCCCATTTACCTCCTCCCCCGAGCGGTTAGCTATTAGTACTCAGTGAAGGGGATATTAGGGCGGCTTCTTTATCCAGCTTAGTCTGAAGAGCAGGGACCCCTCTTTGGCTGACTCTCTTCGTGCCGCTAAACGAGAAAAGGGTGGAGGTGGGCAGCCGACCTGTTTTAATGCGAATAGCATTCTTTGGATACTTCACGCACTTTTCGCCTAGTTATCTATCTATCTATCTGGCTATCTAACCTCTTACGCCGCGGGTCGATAAATAAATAAAGAAGACCGGCGCCGGCTGGGATTCGAACCGTTGACCCTTTGATCAGCAGGCAGACGCGCTAACCACAGAGCTATGAAGGCAGTCATTCAACGCACTCTAATTGATTGTTTATATCTTACCATAGGACGCGTTTACAGCGCTGTCACAGCTACCGGTGCGCGCGCGTTCCATGCACGAGGGCTCATTCCGCTCTCGTGAGGCTGAGCACGGCCGCTAGCTCACCCTCTGCCGCGCTCGGGAGAGGGTGATGTAGCGGCCGTGCTCAGCCTCACGAGAGCGGAATGAGCCCCCGTGCATGGAACGCGCGCGCACCGGTAGCTGTGACAGCGCTGTAAAGCGCGTCCTATGGTAAAGATATAAACAACCGTTTAGAGTACCGTTGGTTGAGACTAGCTGAGAGGCCAGAAAGTCTGGTCGGTACCATTTTGAGTGTTTGTGCATATGGCGCGTGCTTTGCTCGCCTTCCTAAGTGACACAAACGCACGTACTGGGCTGCGGAGATCGTGCGCAGGGCTGTGAAAGTGTCAACAAATTTAGAATCGCCTCAAGAGTGGGCTGGCGTATCTAGAGTGTGCCGGCCACCTGACGAACGCGCATAACTCCGCACCGTTTGATGCTATTCGCATTAACGTAGATAATTATTCCCAAAGGATGGGTTCTGCTGATTTTTCCTCATCTCTTCAGCTCACAATGCTGGTGCCCTAAAGCAGTTTGCAAGCTGTCATGCACCACGCACTGATACTTAGTATATGGTCCCCGAATTTCGGCGAAAACTCGCAAAGCACAACCGGCTAGTTCGGTGGAAACTTCGTGTGCACCACAACCTCGGTAAACTTTTTTGTAGCCAGTATTTTGCCCTTTTGATAATTAGAAACATCATCTGAGAAATGCGGTGAAAAAAAGAAAGAACAAAAAGACACCTCTCATCAACCACGCAAAGTATGTGTGACGTCAATTATTTATTATCCAACTGCATTCTTTGCATCCCATAGTTATACATTGTTCCTGTGCATTTCTTAAACTTTTTGTAATGAAAACACGGTAATAATGCTTACAACATATAATTAAAAAGAAGTTTAATCGAAACATTTATTTCTTTCCTATTTTTAACAGCTCCCCTTCGGACCAACGGTATGGCCGAGGTGGATGAAGAATCGGCCAACTCCCAGTTCATTTCAAAAAACGTTTGAGTGACGGAACTGAAAAAGAATACATCTGCTCTAGAAAAAGCTTCCGTCGAACACTGAATTTAACTTTCTCCAACGAAGAAGAAATGAGCGACTTTGACGACTTGCTAAAAAAGGCTAAGTGCGTGTACAAGGGCGACCCATTGGCGTCTGTTATCGCACGAGCAGTGCGGATGTTAGTCCAAGAAGAGGACCAGCGAACTAAGAAGGCAGCATTAGTAAGTGAAGAGAAAGCTAGTGAAGACGCATCCCTCGTACTGTGTGACAAGGCAGCCCTCTCCAGGATCATAAATGCTGTCCGAGACCATACTCGGAGATGTCCAGAAGATCTCGGCGTTGTGAACGTGACTCCTTGGGGATTCGCAGCACGTGTGGAGTGCAAATGTCTAAAGCACACTCTAGTTTTGACACGAGCACAAGTGTTGGAGAGATCCGCGTCGTTGACTGCTTTATTGCAGTCGCATTTGTGTGCAGCGGCATGCTCGGAACTGCAGTTTGAGAAGTTTCTGCAACTTTGGTGCAATTCCGTATTCTCGCCGCTCGCTGGAAAAGCTTGCCACACACGTTGGAGCGGCAGTGGAGATTTTAAAAATGAATTCCCTAGCAGCAGCGCAACAAGAGGAAGCCAGGGCAACAGAGCAGCGCGATTCCTCCCTGACATCACTGAGCATTGAAACCGACGCCAGGCACGCCTGCCGAAAAAACTCATTTCATACTGACGTCGTTGCCTTGGGGCAGAAGCACCACAAGGTGGTAGGAATTGTTCACGTGACGAAGAAGGAAGAGCCTTCGTCGCAAAAGCACGAAGCCCTTGGTACTAGACGACTGTACGAATATTTCAGAGAAAGGAATATCACCGTGAATGATCATTCACACGACCGCAACACAACGGTTAACAAACTAATACGGGAGCAAAACGGACCAACAAACTCCAATGACAGATGGCACGCCGCCAAAGGAACTTTGAAAGGGATGAAAACAATCGCGTTCGGTCCCAAAAAAACGAAAGGAGGACGTGGCACGTTGAGCTTTCTGACAAGTGTAAATTAGTCAGAAACCATGCCTACTTCGCGATGGCGACATGTGAAGGCAGTGCAACGAAATTGAGGATGACGCTGTTGAACTGCGTGGATCACTTTTGTGGGCGTCATGGAAACTGCGTGGAGGACTCTCCCTGCAAGACAACAGGACATGTTCCCAGCACGCTGCTGATTAAGGATCCTGTTGCGGAGAAGCTTTTGTCCTCTTTCTTGAGGTCGACGACAATTTTCAAGACATGCCGAAGATTACATTCAAGCAAAGGACACATACTATGTTGAATCATTCAACAACGCCATGTTAATATACTTGGACAAAAGGATTCACTACTTTGATAACTCGTACAACCTAAGACAAAGTCTGGCAGTTCTGGACTGGAACGAACATGTGGGACGACAATGCACGTCAACCTACATCGTCGAGGACTCCCGTCACCCTGATCGCCAGGGTGGCAAGAAAAAATACTCCAAGAAGACGTTCAGGTAGGACCACGCAATAACTTGGTGCTATCTTACGTTGAAGTATTTTATTGAGCATTGGTGAAATATTACCAATTAATATCATTTGTCACATTTGATATCAGACCATATCACAAATTATTGATCAGATTACTTTAGTACTCAATACCTAAGTAACTGAATAGCCATCATAAATGTAAGCCATAGCTGTGTTTGTCCTTTGTCCCTCTGGTTCTCCATCTCCAGGGATTATTTCCGGTATTCTTGTCCAGCTCTCTTGCACCTTTGCATTTAATTGCATTATAATAATACTTGATTTATTTCCGTATTACTTCATTAGGCCCAGAGCATATTGACACTCGGTATCTCCTTTTGCATGCAGAGTTTAATATTACAACAACTGTGGCGCAGAGCAAATATATTTGCTACAGTTTTTGTTGGTAACGCGTCATTTTCTCATTTTCCATTGATATAGGTCAGGAGATTACGGTTTTAATAAATACGAAGATGTTTGAGCTCTGGCTACGGCGTCAAAGGAGATCTAGGGTATCCCGATACTCAGGAATGTTGTTTATTTTTTCACGTAAACAATTAGTCACATTTATTGTGAAGATTATTTCAAGAAAATGAACGAACAGAGTAATGTAAAATTAAATGACAAATACTTTTATTAGCTACAGAGTAAGTTGCATAGTAAAATCTCTTTTAGACAACAAGTTAAGCAGTCGTCATTTATTACAAACTGATTTAAATAGTAATTAGTACTCATTTTATAGCTTTATCCCAGGTAATAAAATTTAATAACACCCATAACAAAACAGGTTGTCACCAATATAAATAAACACTTGTAGATTGGCGGAATGTGTCAATAGTCACGGTTTTTAATAAACTCTCTTCATCTTAGTTTCATTCAGGAGATCCGCCGTCTGATTCTGGAAACTGCAGCCTTGGACGAAACCAAGACCAGTCAAGCGACGGACGAGCCCATCCGCGAAAATGGCTCCTGAACACAAAGTACGTTCCCCGTAACCTTGATATTTGTAATGGGTGTTGTAAACACTGAGGGAGAGGAGTAATACCCCTGCCAGACGGGAAGTTTATTCGAATGACATAAAACAAATCGTCGAATGAACTCGCGATTCCAATTACGAGCGTCGCATGGTAAACACGCGGTGTCACAGTGGCGCGCAATGTCGTAGTGGCGCGCGCTATTCGGCCGTTTCCTTTTCTGCCATCAGGCCTAAATGAAATTAAATTCCCGTATGATATGTTGGTAAGTCAGGAACTGCCAATCTTGACTTCATCAAAGGAACTGCTAGTGCTCCTTATGGAAACTTATAGTATTGTAAACACAGTAGTAACTGTTGTAACAATATGGACTACCATCGCCATATTATAAAGTTAGGATACATTTTTTATTCTTCTGGCTAGGGTGCCTCAATGTCCCTCTATTTAGGGTAATTTCATTCTTTTTAGCACTTATACCGACAACACGCGCTCTCGGAACAACATACAAAGAAATAACCGGCTACAACATGCTGTCGCAGCACTGTCAACGGGAAGAGGTCACGCCGGGAGACGCGCTTTCTCGCGCTCTGGATAAAACAAACAAAAACAACAGAAGAGTTCAGAGCAAAATGATCAGATGTCATCACCCTAAGCAAAGCGCACATGAAGGCACCCTACTTCTGGCATGCTACATACATACTGTCTAATATTTGATACCCTGATTTTATTGTTTTTGCAGCTACAAGGATCCTGCTCAACATAATTATCCGGCACGGTGAAATAAAATGTAAATAAAAATTTTTGAGAGTCCCAAGGTGTCTTTCTTACTTTCCTTACCTCATAGTCATGAGCGCCGTTTCGTTTTACGAAACAAACAAGAAGTTTATACTGACACAACATCGCCATACGCCCGTTCATACTATTTTCGTATGCTCCTTTTCCTTACTGTCACGAGAAGACTTTTTTTTTCTTTTTTTCAGTGACTCAGGATTCTGGTGAGAAAAGGTAAAGTATTGTCATCTATAATTTGCCGTGTGGTCCCCTTGAAATTTATGGTGGGAGTACATGCTCTCCATCGATTGGGCATGCATTCAAGCGTTTGTGCGTACGCAGCACAGGCTTGTGCCTAACGCGACATGGTGATCCATGCGATCTTTATCAGTACTTCGCGAAATCGGAACAACTTCGCTACCTGAAAAAACTTTCAGTAGCGGCTCCTAGAACTGCTCGTCCACTAAATGTGGGATTCCACTTGTTTATACTCCTTCAACCGTGTAATGAAGCTTTTTTTTTTTTTTTTGCCGACACGACAGTTTTTGCGTAGCGCCATCACACTGACACTGAAAAACTTTCGCACGTACTGGTTGAACGTCATCGTCGTAAGCTCGATACCTTGTTTCAAACTCCCACGTCGAAAACTATGTACTTGTCTTGAAAATACATTGAACGGCAACGCATGCCGGGCCGTTCCTCCTACGCGTTGGTAAGGGCACGTGCTAAGTCAACCATCGTTGAACGGGGCCCCGTTCTTTCCTACCGTGACGTCATGTGCATGCTATGTGCTGAAGTAATTATACCTTTTGTTTAAATGCCGATGCGCCGCTATTCAGGGGTATCAATTTCGTGGCGTTTCTTCAGGTAAATCAGTGTATGGCGCATGCTTTCATTAGGTGTCGTGGTAAGTGTTCATGCGTATGGCGGGTGCCATGGTTTCTTCTCTGCCACAACTACACGCAGGTTTCTCATAGTCTGCAGGTTTCAGATCCGTAAAACAACTATAAACAATAGAAGCGTTGTTTGATAGCTCAATACTGACGTTTAATCCCATTTGTGCCCCATGTAGGAGACACCAAGAGTATTCGGGTACTGAGCTCGGACATGGTTCACAACGCATGCCGGCATCAATTCTCGTTTCGTAAAGACTCCATGCCCGCTGTAGTGTTATTGAATCATTATTGGGTTTAAGTGGTTCAGCGAACGTCCGTGAGTGGGAGTGGCGGCGCCCTGGTTCCGAGCGCTGCTGCGCTGCTGCTGTATCGTTAGGGCTAAGAAAATAAAGTGTCAGCGAGTGCTGTCTGAGACGCAACGGAGTGCGGTCATACTTTTATTTATACGACATGGTGTCAGAAGTGACAACTCCCGCCGCCGTTGCCGAAAAGCATGTCTGACGAGGACCAGTCAGACTCCAGCGGAGACTCCAGCCGTCAAAAGCCTTCCGTTTCCACGCAACCGAGAATCATGAGCAGCGTCCAACAGCCGCCCCCTTCAACTTCGACAACGTGGCCGAGTGGCCGGCATGGCTGGACGAGTTCGAAGACTACATGTTCGCGTCCGGACTCAGCGAAAGAACCCAGGAGGCACAGGTCAGATCCCTTCTATATTGCATGGGACGAAAAGCAAGGGAAATTCTGAAGACCTTTAACCTCACCGACGCTGAGTTCAAGAACTATGAGCTCGTGAAGGGGAAGTACAACGCGCATTTTGTGCATGTCAAAGAACGTCGTTTACGAAAGCGCCTGTTTCAACCGACGTGTACAGGAAGCGGAGGAGACAGTGGACCAGTTTGTTACCGAGCTGCACACCCTAGCGGCACGGTGCGAGTTCGGCGAGTTGAAAGAAAGACTTATCCGCGACCGGTTTATTGTGGGCCTCCGAGACGCGAAGCTGTCAGAAACGCTTCAAATGGATGCCGAGTTAACGCTGGACACAGCTTTGGCAAAAGCCCGACTCAGAGAGACCGTGAGAAAGCAGCAAAAGGACCTGGCGAAAACTGAGCCTTCGCGACGCACCGAGGACGCGGCCTTGAACGCAGACTCCGTTTCCAAGCCGCCGCGCAAGAGAGATGTTCGCGCTCCGAAGGTCGAGGCCGGGCCGCCGACGCAAGCATGCGAGAATTGTGGGTACGGTCCCCATCAGAAACGCGACTGCCCGGCAAGAAACAAAGCTTGTATGAAATGCAAGAAAGTTGGACATTTCGCCAGGAAATGCCGAAGAGCGCTATCAAACCTGAGTAAGACACACGTTGCAGAAGTGCATGCGTCTGGGAGCGGTTCATTCCTCGGAAGCGTATGCAAAAGCGGACCGAACGCGCGTTTGGCCGTGGTGACTGTGAACGGACACCCACTCCGAGCAAAGATTGACTCGGGCGCTGACGTCACCGTCGTCGGAGAAGACTTCGCTGGCAAGCCGCCAAGACTTCTGCAAGCCGAGGATTTGAAGGGACCGAACAAGAAAAGCCTGGACGTACTGGGGAAGTTTAAGGCTGTGGTCGAATGGCAGGGCAAGGTTTCAGAAGAGACCATCTACGTCGTTCGAGATCTCCAAATGCCACTGCTGGGTATGCCAGCAATCGAGTCCCTCGGGATGGTTCGCTTTCTCAACGACGTCTCCCACAGCAAGTCCAAATACGAAAGTATGTGTCCGGAAGTGTTCCAAGGGCTCGGAACGATCCAAGGGGAACACAAAATTCAGCTCAAACCTGACGCGGAACCATTTGCAGTCAGCACGCCAAGACGGATTCCATTTCCGATGAGACCAGCAGTCGAAAAGGAGCTGCAGAGACTCGAGGCCACCGGAATCATCAGAAAAGTTCACGGCCCAACCGACTGGTGTGCTCCCATCGTACCCGTTCAGAAGCCATCGGGCGACATCAGAATCTGCGTCGACCTTACAAAACTGAACCTCTCTGTGCGTCGAGAGCGACACATCATGCCCACCGTAGAGGAAGTTCTGGCGAACATCGGTGAAGCAAAGTTTTTCTCCAAACTAGACGCAAACTCTGGATTTCACCAGATTGTCTTGTCCCCCGAGTCACAAGAGCTGACCACGTTTATAACACCATTCGGGAGGTATTGCTACAGGAGACTGCCCTTTGGCATAACCTCGGCACCCGAAGTTTTCCAGAGAAAGATGACAGAGATTCTGGGCGGACTTCAAGGTATCCAGAATTTAATGGACGATGTCTTGGTTTACGGAGCCACACGAGAAGAACACGACAACCGACTGAGAGCAGCCCTGCAGCAACTCGCCCGGTCCGGTGTGACGCTCAACCCCGACAAGTGTCAACTTGGCGTCACTGAGGTGTCGTTTCTAGGAGTGATCCTCGACAAGGATGGCATCCGTGCAGATCCAAAGAAGGTCAAGGCAATCCAGCTTCTGCCTGCCCCTACGGATGTATCTGGACTCAGACGGGTGTTGGGTATGGTGAACCATGTTGCACGTTTTCTGCCCACCCTGTCGCAAGTGACAGCACCACTTCGTGAACTACTTCAGAAGAATAATGAATGGGCTTGGGGATTGGAGCAACAACGAGCCCTTGACAAGGTCAAGCAAATGATCACGTCGGAGAGATGCCTTGCAAAGTATGACAGTTCTGCTCGTACCATCGTCTCAGCCGACTCCTCATCCCATGGTCTGGGAGCGGTGCTCCTTCAAGAACAACGAGATGGTGAACTCCGTGCAGTTGCGTTCGCTTCTCGTTCCCTTACTCCAACGGAACAGCGCTACGCGCAGATCGAAAAGGAAGCCCTTGCACTGACATGGGCGGCTGAGAGATTTGAAGAGTATCTCCGAGGACTGGAGTTTGTTTTTCAGACGGACCATAAGCCCCTGGTCCCACTGCTGGGCCAGCATAACCTGGATATGCTGCCCCCACGGGTGCAACGGTTTCGAATGCGCCTGATGCGATATTCGTACAAGATCGAATACATCCCAGGAAAGAACATGGCAACAGCTGACACGCTGTCGAGAGCGCCCTGCGAAGATGTGTTATCTGAGGGCATGTTGAACCCTGCCGAGGTTTCGTCATTTGTTTTGGGGGCAATCAGCACACTGCCTGCGTCGGAGGACCTTCTTCAGAGGATCCGGAAGCTCCAGAAAGAGGACCAAGACTGTGCAATTTTGTTCAAGTACTGTGAGGAGGGCTGGCCATCGAAAAACAAACTTCCATGGAACCTGAAGCCGTTCTTTGGAGAGCAAGGCGACATAACGGTGTGCCAAGGCCTACTGCTGAAAGGACCCCGGCTTATCATTCCCAAGTGTCTTCGAGCCGAGATGCTAACGCGGATCCACGAGGGACATCAAGGGATTGTGCGATGTCGAGCACGGGCAAGGGAGTCCGTTTGGTGGCCGGGAATTAGCAGTGCCCTGGTAGACATCGTAGACAAGTGTGCAGAATGTGCGATGTACAAGAACCAAGCTCGAGAACCGATGTTGCAGTCTCCGACGCCAGAATTGCCCTGGCAGAAAGTCGCCGCTGACTTGTTCCAGCTCGATGGTGTGAACTATCTGCTGCTGGTCGATTACCGTTCCAGGTATCCTGAAGTCGCCATTCTTCAGTCCTCCACTTCAGCAAAGGCTGTTATTGAGCGAATGAAGAGTATATTCGCCCGACATGGGATACCGGAGGTCCTAGTTACGGACAATGGTCCGCAGTTTTCCGCGACAGAGTTCAAGAACTTTGCCCAGCATTACGGGTTTCAACATATCACAACAAGCCCAAGGTACCCCCAAGCCAATGGGGAAATTGAGCGAATGGTGAAGACAATCAAGAGCTTCGTGAAGAAGAGTGCAGATGCTTATCTGGCGCTGCTTAACTACCGCAACACGCCAGGCCCTGCAGGGCTCAGTCCCGCCCAACTGCTCATGGGAAGAAGGCTCCGCAGCAGACTTCCCGTGTATCCTGATCAACTGAAGCCCCGAACCTTCAACCAGACAGCATGGAAAAGGAAGGATCAGAGACAGAGACAAAGGCAGAAGCGGAATTATGACAGGCGCCACAGAGCAAGACCACTGGCACCCCTCAAAGAGGACGATCCGGTTTGGCTTCCAGAGCTTCGCACGTCGGGTACGGTTGTGGGCCATGCTCAAACGCCCAGATCCTTGTACGTCGAAACAAGTTCTGGAACCCTGAGAAGAAACCGCAGCCAGGTGATTCCCCTGCCGCAGCCGCAGGACTCGCCCCGGGAGACCTCTAGTGAAACGTGCAGTGCCAACCAGAACACAGCGAGATCTCCCGTCGGACTTCAGCATACGCGGTCGGGTCGAATCGTGAGACCTCCCAAAAGACTGGGATTTGATGACTGAACGTCGAGCTGACTAGTTCAGTTGTGCATCAGGGCCAGAGAACTTTAAAGGGGGAAGATGTAGTGTTATTGAATCATTATTGGGTTTAAGTGGTTCAGCAAACGTCCGTGAGTGGGAGTGGCGGCGCCCTGGTTCCGGCGCTGCTGCACTGCTGCTGTATCGTTAGGGCTAAGAAAATAAAGTGTCAGCGAGTGCTGTCTGAGACGCAACGGAGTGCGGTCATACTTTTATTTATACGACACCCGCCTTCTCGTTTCCTTGCCAAGTATCTCGGGTCACGCCACACTCCTAGGTTGGCAAGGCACCCCCAGTAGAGCCTGTAGTACATCTTCCGCAGACCGGGATTTTTGGCGACCGCTCTTGACCCTGGCCAGTCCTCACGTGGCTTTGGAGTACAATGCAAGGGCGACAAAAGCATTCCATGCACTCCATTGTTTCGGGAATGGTAACAGCGCCAATCTGCAATCAAAAAAAAAACGAAAGAAAAAAAAAACGGTGGCGATTGTTTTTTATTTTGAAAGCAGAACGTCACCGATGCTTTATATCTTATTACAGGCTGAAGCGAAAGTTATAAACTTTCTAGTACGTAAGCACAAAAAACACAAAACAAAAAAAAAAACATTTTACTGATTAATCTTGAGACAATTGTAACTTCTCCGAAAGTAAAAGTACTATCGTTATATTCCGAGGATTCTAGATTTATTTCAAGTTTTAATCTTCAAGCATTTTGGAAGGCTACAAAATGTTTAGAAAAAATAGACTCAAAACATCTCCCGTCTTTTCGATAGTAAACAGCAAAAACATATTAACATGTCAGCTGCTTTATTTTTGGGTAAGACTTGGACGCCTGTTCCTAATTATACTCAGAATACCAAAGATCGCACGAGAAAACCAAATTTATCTACTCACGTCTCGCTCAACTTTCTTGCTCCAAGAATGTGTCGCTGTGTCCGGTCTCGTTGTGCCGCCTCAAGTCGCAGGTAATTTTGCCAAATCCTCAAACCTACCCATCAGCCGGCGTCCGAGGTCACGTTTTGACAGGTCCATTCTTCACGCATCAACATCCCCCTCCCCAAACTACGCACTGCGGCAGCTTTGTTTCCTCCCGCGATGCGGGGACAGTTTCTCCCCACTTAGTCCCTTCTTTCCACCCTCCCCTACCCTTGCAGGAGAGGAGGAAGCTAGGGAGTTTATCTTCCCTGCAGAATGGCCGGTCTGTACAGCGGCCTTTAAGCGTCATGGTTGATCCTCTAAGAGAAACCAGGCTGTTATGTTTGCAGAGGAGGCCTACTCCGGTACAGGTTTCTTGCCCACCCTCGTCAGGTTTCAAGCCCTGTCTTCACCGTTTACCACAACCCTGTTCAATTAAGAAGTGTTGAGAAGTGCTAAGCCTATAGACTGGTAGATATGTCAGAGCAGCGCTTTCTAGAGGGTAGACAGCAGTTTTAGAGGTTCTAACTCAGCTTCTCACAAGCGTTGCATTGACGGCTGGAATTGAAGGAATGTTCTCATCGTTCGGGTTAGTGCACTCCAAGCTCCGAAATAACTTGAGCATTGAGAAAGCTGGGAAGCTTCTTTTCCTTTACAAACTATTGAATGAAAACTGCACCGAAGCATAATTTAGTCACCAGCCAGTGAAATGGCTTATTTTGCTTTGTATATCTATGTTCTTGTTTGTGGTACTTCCTTTTCTTGATTGTTCATGGGATAAAAACTATTTTACCGATATTTTTGCATAATAGAAACTTAAGAGCTAGTCATATTTTGTTGATGTACTATGGAAAATAAAGTTTGAATACAGTAATACTCGTTAACTCGAACACGGCTATTGAATACAGTAATACCTCGTTAACTCGAACACGGCTATCGGCTATCCCGAAATAGCGGTTAAGTCGTAAAATTTCCTTGTCACGGAATGAGCTCCTATAGGCACAGTGCATTTTGTTTTTGCTTATTTTCATGACGGACTTCGTTTTCATGACAAACTTCGGATATCTCAAATACTCGTCAGCGAAAATTGCAAAAAAAAAAACAATATACAACAAAGCTGACGCAAAAAAAAAAGTGTGCGTGCGCAAAAAAAAGTTACGGATATCTCAAATACTCGTCAACGAAAATTGCAAAAAAAAATATATATATATACAACAAAAAACTGACGCAAAGAAAAAAGTGTGCGGCGCGCAAAAAAAAATTACAGAAAAACGCGCATGAGAAAAAAAAAACGCGAAAAGCGCAAGAAAACAATTAAAAAGTAACAGCGTGTGCGGTGTACGGAGACGCGAAAAATGTGCGACTCAAAAACATTGTTTTCTTTTTTATTAATTTTTTTGTTGTTTGTTTTATTTTTACGATTTCCATTTGGACAAGCTAATCGCTCGCAAGCCGGGATGCCTGGCGTTCGGTGCCCTTTCTCTTGAGCGTTTTGTTCCGCTCTGTCTTTCGTTTTCACTTTGCTCCTGGGTTCTTCCATTTTCCTTCCCGGTCCGGTCGTCGTGAGTCTCGTGTTTTTCAGAGGTGTCTCGCTCGTTTCGAGTGTGGCTGCTCTTTGTTGCTTGTCCACCATTTTTTTACGGGTGTTTCGATCGTCTTGCAGCGCCACACGAGTAAGGGTGAAGTGTTCAATTCGGTCATTGGTTGTGAACTTTCTGATGTTGTTGGCGCGTGACTCAATTGACCATGAAGATGACGGAGCCTAAACAGTGCAAATCACTGACGCTTGAGAGCAAAGTTGCTCTCATCAGAGAAAGTTGATATTGCCGCGATTGTTAGAATTTTTATTTAGAACATCGCGCGATCAGAGGTAAACAAATTCCGGTACTTTGCTTATCTCGAAATTTCGGTTATCTCGAATTATTTCACAGTTTTTATGACTTCGAGTTAACGAGGTATTACTGTACTAAAAAAAAAAACAAGCATTGCTTATCCCAACATGAAGTGTAACGTAGTTTGTATAAGGAGCTTTTAATCGACCTATAGTTTAAGGCTTGAGTAAATTTGCAGTAAACACTTCCGCACTGTTTTCGGTTATTAGGGTACACCGAGAAAAATTAGTCTGATGTTTTACATATAAAGCGAAAAAAGTAACACAATGTTGATTTAGAAAAATAAGTTTGATGTGAACCAAGCCTGATGTGAACCGAAAAAGACTTCACCAAAGTTATAATTGCAATTTTACTCCAATGGTGACAGAATTCCAGCCACTCGCTTTCCCTCTCTGCTGGCACCGTGAAGGCGTGACTGACTGGCGCCGGGAGGCACAACTGACCGGCACCAGGCCGTCTACAGCATTGGATAGCAACCGAGCAGCGCAGAAGATGAAGGGCCAAGCGTCAGTCAGTGTGCGAGACTCAGCGAGCGTGTGCATGGGTGGGGGAAGGGAAGGGGAGCGTCATGCGATTCCCACCCCCCCCGGAGGTGTATTTTATCTCATTTGTTCCTTAGGACTGCAAATTGTATAATTATTATGGTATCACTATAAACAAAAAGGTTTTACTCAACACAAGCTGAACTTATTCGTCGCCCTCTTGAGCACACCCATACAAAAATGTCAGATCAAAATCAGATTCAGTCTTGTCCAGTGTCAATGAGGCGGCTACGACTTAAATCTGCACTCGATCCGAGGCATCCGACTTCAAAATGCGACGATGATCGGTTCTGGTCGATTCAAAGAAATTCCAGTGTGGCCTGATCCAGGCAGCATTATTATTCATTTTTCTTTTTTTCTCTGAATTGTAGGACAGAAATTATGATAAAACGAAACGGTTTAAGATTCCACCAGGCCGACTTATAATCTACTTTATCTCCCAATATGATCCAACTGCATATTTGTAGACAACGTATTCGCTCTGCGCTGGCCGTCCCAAGGCCCGGTCGGCTCTTAGTGATCGGCTGCCGTATGCCTTACGACGCTCTGGCAGCCGATTCCGTCCTTTTCTTGCCGTTACAAGTTGTTTACGACGCATCTAATATGACGTTCATAATAGGAGATGCGTTCACGTTTGCAACGTGGGCACACGCACTTGGCCGGCTGCCCAAGCGCCACCGCGAGCAGCCGACAGGCGCGGATCGGAACGGCGTCTGGAGGCAAAAGCCAAGTCGCACTCCACGGCCAACCCGTCTCATTGTGGGGGTGGCTAGTGGCATTTGAGTAATGTTTCCAAATAACATTGCAGCAACGTTCCTGGGTCGTTATCGGCCACCCGGGTGGTTATAGTGAAATTCTGTGGCTGATCACGCCTGGTTCGCACGCATCCAACCCGCCATTCAAAAGGACCCACTGATTCGATCTAACGACTCCGGACCGACCAACATGAAAGAAGCAATGTGACGTACTGCATTGAGCACGTTCGCATTCACAGTTTTTTTAGGGGCGAAGCTCCTTAAGATCTAGCCTTGTCCATCCGTCCAGCGTCCGTGCTCACATCGATTGCCATCCCATCTGTCTGTCATGGATAAAACGTTGCATGTAGCCACTCAACGTCTATACAGGAGAGGGCGCTGCGGTCAAATGCGTATATAATCGCGCTAAACTTCGCATGCATTGGCTCAATGTTTATAGACGAGAGGGCGCTGCGGTCAAATGCTCAAATGCGTATATAACCACGTTCCATACCACACATTCTCTTCCTGACGCGTTCTTGACGCTCTCGGCTGCAGAAATTCATTGGGACAGGCTGGTCGAAACACTGGAACGGTTGCGGGTGGGTTCGGAAGGGATTGCACGGGCGTTGCACGAGCTCAACAGTATGCAGAGGGTCGAGCTCCGCAACAACGATCTGGTTGCGTGCGCCATTGACTCACACAGAATCTTTGGCGTAATCATGAACATTCTCAAAGACAAACGGGTCTCTCCGTTATGACCATACGTGGTGCCAGACTACTTCAAGCGCGTCGAGTTTCAGCAACGCGGGAGTCCGCACATTCACGTCATTCTCTGATTAGACAATGCTCCGGAAGAAGAGCTCTGCGGAGACATGCCCGAAACCTTGCGAAAATGAAGTCGAAACGCAAACCCGGAACTCAGTACTACCTATGTGCAATAGAAAAAAAACTCGACACCATCAGCACTACTTATGAACAATAAAATCAGTATCATCAGCCCCACCAGAGCTTTGCCCCCAATCAACATCATTCACCACATGGAGATGCCGTCTTTTTATTCTTGGTAGTCTGCATATTTAATTATGTAAAACACACATACGAACAAAAAGAACTATGCATTATTCGTTGGGCTGTTGCCAAAGAAGACACAATGCGATATCCTCTTGCGGTCCTCTGCACATCTTCAGGCATCTCTAGAGTTTGGAGTTCTCAATCTGCCACGGCACGGCGCCGTTTTCGCGCCAACTCTACCTAAATTGAATTGGTGCATAATTATACACCAATTCGAGGTTTTCCCACTAAACTTAGCGGGAAATTAAATTGGTGCACAACCATAGAAATTCAGGTTTTCCCGCTACATGTAGCGGAGAAAAGGGCTTACCACTAATTTAGGAGGAAAATTTAATAGACGTACAACCTACGACACAAATTCGGGTCTGCAAGCTAAATATAGCTATAGAGCCGCAACGGACGGACACGCAATGTACAGTTGCCAACCGACTTTTCAAACGCCGGTAATTCAGATTTGTTCGGTATTTCGGACCTAAAAGAGGGACCATGACCTACCCAATAAAAATTGTGCGCATTCATGACCAAAGTTTCAGACAGCTTGAAGTCCGAAAGTTCGATTTTTCCGACAAAATTGTTGCGAGCAATCACCGAGAAACCACCATTTCAGATTCTATGTTGGCTGCACACACATTGGCTTGGCTTGGCAGCGCTACTGGAGTACTGCTAAGTCTTATCGTTAGGCGGCGCTATGCTACGGCTATTTGTTTCTCTTAGCTGCACGTCATTTTCATCATCATTATTACCATTTTGTTTCACTCATTCGCCATTCTGCAGTCGTGGACATGCGCCTCTCATCTCGTCTCGTTGAATCGTATTTCCGGACTACGCTGGCTCGGACATCATGACCCCGTCTGTCATTCCACTACCATAAACGGTTGCTAAGAAGCGCAGAAAGGACTTGACCGTAACGCTAGAAAAGGCAGCGATTCTCAAGCTCATGGGAAGTGGCCCTGAACGCATGCGGAGGCGTAACCTAAAGCAAGGCACTGGTGACGACCTCTTCTAAGCCCGCTTAGACGTAACAAAGGCAAGTGTTTTAATCTGCCGATATTTTCGGACTGCTCTATCTATTCCGACGTTTTTTCGGTCCCTGCGAAGTCTGAAAACCGGTCGGTGACCTTACCTCAGAGTTTGGTAGTCCTAAAATGACGACTATGCAACGCTTTCTACTTCGACGTAGTGTCACATGCGCGCGCTGCAGACGCTGGATAGAGCTACGATGCTGACAGCCTAGCCTTTTCTGCGCTGTGCCTCTGGGAAAAGACGCTCGCTACAGAGTCTCCTCCACTCACCGTACAGACGTGGAGACCGCAGAGACGTGGACGTCGTGCAGGCTCGGTGAGAAGTGCCCAGTGTCCGGCGTCATGTCCTTGCAGCGTAGACACGCTCACAGATCAGGTATCCTTGTAGAGTCCTTGCAGCATTCACAGCAGCAAATTACGTCCACACACAAATCACACAAGTACACACACACACAGACGTGGACACGGCTGCAAGTCCTTCTGGAAAGAGAAGAGATGCGAGACATTGAAATGTGGTGTACAAAAGGGCCCAAAGGCTGGTGGTTCACACACTTGCCGACTGCTTACAACCGAGCGCACTGCGAGCTCTTGCATATACCTTACGACGGAAAAACGCTTTTATTTATTTATTTTGCAGTGACCCACAAAGCGGCTTGACGCCTCCATAGTGGTGCACTTATCAATGTCAGATGGTAGTCAAATTGTTCGGACACGATAAAAAAATGGAAATTTAGGGAAAGACAATGGTAGAAAACACTTTCTAGATTTACGCTCTTCATCAAAAACATCTAGGCTAACATTTCCACAAATCTGAACTAAATGACTATATGATTTCATTGAAGGCGTGTCATGGGTGCTGAGCGATATAAATCAGAAGGATAAAACAAAAAGCAAAGTCTACTGGACCTACGAGGAATGTGCAAGTAAACGTGACTTAGTAGCGCTGGTGAATCAATTGTACCATTTACAATCTTATACAGAAACATCAATCCACGGATCATCCTCCTGTTGGGCAATGTGTCCAATTCCACGAGGGCAACAAGTCCTTACGTAACTGTGGAAATAATTTGGTTGAAAATAATGATCAAACAATACACGGATGAATTTACTTTGAACACGCTCAGTTACACTTGAAATAGTAACTACGATACAGTTTCACACAGCTGAGGCATATTCGACATGGCTACACTCCCATTGAAGACAACAAATGTAAAAAATTAAAAACGTTTACAATCTCCTGTAATGCTGAATTAGAGCGCAACTCTTGAGGTGGAGGAGGGGAAGGTAACGAGAGGAGGGTATGCCCCTCCTCTTCTCCAGGGTGTCTAGCAAATTATCTTTTTAAAATTCCCCGACTTTTCCAGGTTTTCCCTGACAATTTCTGGTGAAATCCCCTGACCACTGTAGAGGCGGTTAAATACGTAAGACCATTACAACACAAGGCATTGAGCATTCAGCACTGTGAGGATCATTTGGCACGGGTCTAACCCAACTTGCATATCCGAAATATATATAAAAAAATCGCTCGACATCGCTCAGTGAAGAGGCCACTCTCGAAAACATGATGAAAACACGACGCTCAACCACACACGTCAATAACCGAATGACAGCATGGCCGCCAGATGCACACTTTCGGATACATGCGGCTAAAAGGCTTGGACTAAATTGGGGTCCGAGGCTTTCCCTTATGTTACTAAATCAAGTAGATCTAACTGGATCCAGCCTAGTGTTGCACCCTCAATCCAAGGCTGTTGATTGGATTTGTCAGCTGTTCTCCTTGCATCAAGTAGCACACTCAGGGGTGGAAGCGGGCTAGAGCCTTTTGTAGCAGGGCTGGGAGCAGCAAAAGTCCCACTTTGGAGCAGTTTTGGAGCAGTAAAAGGCTCGCTTTAGAGCAGCTCGGGAGCAGCAAAAGTAAGTTTTGTAGCCGTAGAAGTAGGTTTTGGAGCAGGTCACGGAGGTCAAACAGGTGTCTAAAAGTGATTTGTTGTTCCTAAATGTGAAAATGTAGCAAAAATATATGCATGCACATCCCAGAATAATTTTCAAGCAACATACATACATACCTTTCTATTTCTATTGCATTGAAATATAGAATATTGGCAATTTATGCAAAGGAAAGGCTTTGAGAACCATTCCGGCAGCAGGCAGAGTCATGATAGACTTTATATGGGAGGCCCCGACAATAAAAGCACAACTTGAGCCACGCCAGTACAAAACCGTCTATTTAATAGACCAATTGTAAACATGTATCCAGAAAACTAAACCACTGCAAGGTGTCAGATAAACTACCTTCGCTGACTACAGCTTTTGTTTAATAAAGAATACACATGTTCAATCACTGCTTAAAAAGCCCTATATCAAGTTAAGTAACAAAATACAAGGCTACTGACATTTGACAAAAATTCAGATGCAAAATAAAATGTGTATTTTATATCTTTAGAATACCACAGTCACTCGTACATATGCAGCTTTAAGCATCGACTAGAAGAGCAACGCAACCTTATGTACTCCATAAAATGTTGTGCATTGCGTGTCTCCATAAAAAAATTAAGGTACCACAACATGTTTCAAAATAAAGCAGTCCTTGCTGACCTGTTTTCATTAAATCCAAATGTTCTTAATCCCTGTTCATAAAATACAATAATCCCTACACCCAAGTTAACATACAAAGCTATATCTATATTACTTTAGATGGAAAAATATTGTCTTAAAATATCACAGCCACTAATAGAACGCATGTGCCTGTGCTCACGATTCTTCACGGCTAAGCGTCCAAATATGATGCATGCTACCAAATAACAGGTAAAACTAGTATAGACCATTTATTTTTACTCATGTTGACGCATGTGCATGCGCTTGCAAAGAAAAACAAACGAAACTAACATAGCGCGTGTTTCTTAACTGCGTTCGCAAAGAAAAACAAACGTAACTAACATAGTACGTGTTTCTTAACGGCTAAGCGTCAAAATATGGTGCACGCTACCAAATAACAGGTAAAGCTAGTAAAAACCAATTACCACTTCTGCTCATGTTGATGGCCGAGGTAGCCCACCGGTGCTGAGACACCAACTCCCACGATCACGGCAAATCGGGACCACGGGCAACTGCATACGCGCTTCAACCGCGCCAACCAACTATGCCCTGAAACCAAACCGATGTGTTCGTATATCAAGCTCTTTGTAGTCAAAATACGACATCTCACTCTCGATGAACTAAAATCGACGCCTCACCCTGCGGTTACATCGTGGTTCGAAGCCTCAGTCGAGTTGGTACGAGTCACCCGCACTGACGCCTAAACAAAAGTACACACCACATGGTGGCCAGTGGCCGACCGTTTTCCGCTAAACTTAAAGAAAACACTAAAAAAATTTAAAAAAGCTGAAAATGGCATTTTGGAGCAGGCTGGCGCAGGGAAGTGAATTGGCGCAGGTGGCGCAATTGGCGCAGCGCTTCCACCCCTGCACACTCTACATCGGGTGAGCAGAGCTCGCACTCCGCTCAAAGCAGAATTTATTGTCTATTTTTTTGGCCCCAAGTCCTCAAGCCTTGCTCAGGGCGGTCGATGGCGTTTCCGGCTCATTTTCCCTGACTGGGCTCGCTTTTTGACAATATCCCTGACAATTCCATGATTTTTCCCGGTTACACTAAAATTTCCCTGACAATTCCCGGTTTTCCCAGTCGCTAGACACCCTGCTCTCTTGGTCGCCTCCCATTTAGGGGAAAATTTCCCGCTAAATTTGCTAAGTTTTTTTCCCGCTGATCGTTATAAGCAATACATCGTTATATGTGGTATCGTTGTAAGCGGGCTGCACTGCAGCACAGCGTTAGGTTGACTAGTTCTATAATAAATGGAAGCTGCCTCTAACTGATGAAACACGTAACTACTGCAGTGCAGTGCAAAATTGTCGCTCAAGCGGAGACGGCTGTTCGATCTGAACCGCCTACTCCAACTGGTTCCCAAAATTGCATGCAAAATGTAACTGTCCAGCATATGACAAAAAACAGTCCAGCGGCACGTGCTTGCCAGGCTGGCAGGCAAGGCACAAGCTAAAAACACAGAAGAAAAAAACAAAAAACCTGAGCACATCGATGCCAGACATTGCGAGCCAGGGTCAAAAGTTCTCGGAGCGCTATTTGCAACGACTGAACTCGAGACAAACAAGCGCGGTGTGCGGGTTCAGCGTGCAGACATTGCCTTCTTTGCTTCAGCTCACATCTCTTCACCAACTTTCTTTTGCGGCAGATTTTTCACGTACTGGGTCCCCCTCGATCTAAAGCCTACCGAGAGAAACCTAGGTAATCAATTCTTCGACACAGCAGTCTTTGAGCTAGAGGTATTCTTGTAGTAGCGTATTAAACAAGCACAGGAATGTTGATGAACATGCGGCGGACCGTACGTTTCAGTTTAGGAAGCGCTGCGCAAAAACGTGGTTTTGTTTCACAGCATGACGGCATGACTGGTACCCAGCACACTAGAGTCGGAGCGTCCGCACACGCCCGCGTCTACCGTTGAAATTTTTTTAAAAACAGACATGAGACAAACGACAGCGTGAAATGAGAGACGGCACGAAAAACCATGCAAGGACCCAGATGAACGATTGATGCAGGCTACTTTGTGTCGTGAGCGGCCGCTTGCGCCACCTAGCTTACGCATGCTCAATTACGGTACTCAGTTAGGTTTCGGTCTTGAAAGGCGACCGAAATTGGTCCTTTGGCACAGGCTTAGCGCAGATTACCCATATTTTGGCAAAATGTAGCAGGATGTATCAGGGTTAGCCCTTAGCGCAGTTTTGGCGCAGCAATCACATCACTGCCCTCAACATTTTTATTTTTTCTGCTGTTTTTTATATGCGATGTACACAGAAATGAATCGTAAGAAACTGAACTTTGTTTATCGAAAAAGTACTTCGAGAAAATAAAATGCTTTAAGATTGCGTTCATTATAGACCCGCTCCCTACCGCGGAGTGCAATAGTTGCCAACTTTGCGGTCCTGTGGAAGGCTGGCTAAAAGTGGCACGACAAAAATGCATTTGTTTCTTATAGTGCGTCAAAATACAAGTCAACTGCATGAAATTATGTTTTTCTATCAAATAGATTTTTTTTTTTTTTAAATGCATACCTTAGATTAGGCAAAACAAATGCACCAACTTTGAGGCCTTCTACTCTCAATATGTACGACGTTAGCGAGTTTGAAAACTATACACAACATAGGCCAGGGCATCCAAAAATATACTCTTACAAAATACGAATTTTCGGTAACAATATAAACATTAAAAAAAAATCATTTTTAAACAACACATCTAAAAAATACCCATATTGAAAAACATAACAAAAAAAAAACCCGGTCTAGATTTTATTAAAACTTTGGGATACAACTCTCCTTAGGCCAGGCAAATAACTGCTACAAGAAACATTGCACCATTTGTTTTGGTACAGAAGTTCTACCCAGTTAAAGTGGCGGTTGCGAAGCCTCTAGCGATGCTTCTGTCGCTTAGAACGGGCACACACATTAAATTGTTGTTGGCCTTCCTGGCTGCCTTGCGAGTTCGAACTAATTTCAAAAATGGCATTCGCTATAATCAGATTCTAAAAGGTTTAATTGCGGTGAGGTCGGTTGCAGCAGTACCCGCCTGAGAGGACACGACGAACCTTTCAGAGTGAAGTTCACGTGAAGTGAAGCTCCGCCTCTGTGCCTTTCCTGGGCACACGCAGAAAACACACAACTGTCCAGATGATATCACTGCTGCGAAGACATCAATTCTGCCACAGCGCATTCTAAAAGAGTCTAGCTGAACTGTCGCAGTAATCAACCTTGATGCGCTCTCCAATTTCTTCAAATTTCCTTCAAGGGGAAGCCGTTGAAGAGCCGTCATCTTTAGGTCGCTGTTACGTTTTTAGACGCAAGTCTGCGTTTACTAGAACTGTAGAGTAACAAAGGAGCGACGTCTCAGGTACAGGGGCATGGTGTGCGCATGTTACGGCGGAGCCAAGGATGATGTGTATGTTTGCCCCACGGTAAACGGAACTCAAATATCTTACCAGCTCCTGACAGCGAGAGCGACCACGAACCACGTATACCTGCACGGCAAATTGGCTCCGCCGTAACATAAGCGTGCCCGCACCCTTCTACCCGAGGCGTCATTCTTTTATTATCAACAGTTCTAATAAACGAGACATGCGAAGTCCAAGCGCGATCAAGTTCAAGAAATCCTGCCTTGCCAAGCGCCCCCCCCGCATTCTTTTTTCCAAACACACACTGCAGTGGTTCACCGAGTAGGAGCTTGTATTTCGCTTTACGTGCGCGCCGAAGCAGGAATCATTGTTTCGTGTTTGTATGTTCTTAGCAAGTGCCCGGGGCAGCCACAAAACTTGTGCGAACACCGAAGTGTGATATGCTGGCTCTCCACCAGAACTTTCCACGCATGAGCATAAACTTTCATGAGTGCCCGTAGACAGCCGGGAGCAACCAAAAGAAAATCTGGGAAGATACCTGGTCTCTGACAGCAAGCTACAACACAGAATTTTTCTTATTTGTTGAGAAAAAAAATGTTGCTTTTCCCTAGAATAAATAAAGAAGAAAGATGTTGGGGTAGCGGGGTGAGACGAAAAACGCCGGAATCAAATATTTTCAGCCACCGCTTGGGCAGTCACAACTTTCTAACAAGCAAATGATGCAACACGCTTTGGCACTTTCTTTTTGTTCCTGGCCTAAGGAGAGTTGTACCCCAAAGTTCTAACAAAACCAAGCCAGTTCTTTGTTGCCGTTGTTTTTTTTTCAGCTATACTAAGTATTGTTTCGAAAAAGCGTTTTTTTTCAAAATAGATTTGTTTATGTTCACGTTTTTATCGGAAGTTCACATCTTGCAGGAACAATTTTAGATGCCCTGGCCTATATTACGTGTAGCTTTCAAACTCATTAATGTCATACATATTGAGGTAGAAGGCGTGAAAATTAGTGTTTGTTGCACCTTGGTCTAAAGTTATGAATTTTTTATATATATTTTTTAATTCATAAAGGCTACTACGATATTGGCATGCAGTTGACTTAAACTTTGGTGTGTTACATGATACAGGAAACATTTTTGGCGTATACCACTTTTTGCCTGCCTTCCACAGGACCGCAAAGTTGGCAACTAATGCAGTCCGCGGTGGAGCAGGGCCGTCGCACAATCTTTAAACATTTTTTTTCTCCGTAGTGAAAACGCAGTTTCGAGACAAAAGTTCTGTTTCGTGCAACTCATTTGTGTGCACGTAGCATATAAAAAAATCAAAAAAGTGTTGAGTGGACCTGCAAGTTCAATCTCCCGTGGAACCAACCCTTCGGAGCCTTGAACGAGTCCTCAAGAGACTCAGAAGAACACAGCTTCATAAAAAAAACAATTGTTTCAGTATGAAGCTATCGAGACTTAATATTTGCCTTATATGCCGAAACTTTATGGAGCCGGTCACTATGAACTTAATTTTGCATTTTCATGTTCCTTTACTATGAAAAACCAAATTTGCAAACTTAATAAAAGTGAGAAAAAAAAATTTTTTTCTCATGTATTTGTTTTACGTGAAAATGCATATTTTCTTAAATTATTTTCTAGTAACCAGCAACAGATATTCCAGTATGCACTCCACCAGAAAAATATAAGGTTTTCAACACCACCTCTCCACGGTAGATTCATTGAGCAGATTCCATGCAAAGCTATGCTTTACTTTGTTCTGGGGTATAGTACGTCAGAAATTGGTTCACAGGGCTGAAACATTGCATGCCCTCCTTCTATATGGCAACAAACACCACCTGCAAATATCACGCCAATTGAGCAAGCAGTTCAAAAAAAGTTGATATTCCCAGGTAGTGTCCCTCTTAAAGGGGTACGGAAACAAAATTGAAATATTCAAATTTCGTTCGGAAATGAGTCAAGCATGACGGATAATAACCGTAAATGATAATCGCACGTTTGTATTTTGAACGACTGGCTATATTTTTCGTTCCAAACGGTGCACTCGAGCGAGCGCCCGAAGAGAAGCGAACGGAGAGCGCGATGCGTCATGGGATATCCGGCGCAAACAAAAACAGAAAGAAAAGATTCCCCGCATTCGTGACGTAGCAAGGCTGGCGGGATTATGAGCTTTGCCCTTGGTGGCGTTGTCAGCGTTGTGATGGTGTCAATAGCGTCAGCGCGTTACAACTGAGCTGTTCGAAGTGCCCGTGGGGTGACGAGCGTGTGGCTGGCCCAAGGAGCACGTAGCTTCCACAGCACTGTCAGCTTAGGGCTGAACGGGGTGGGGAAAGCAACTTTTGTCCGAGTTTTGAGCGACTGGCTAATCTTCTAGGGGGAGAATGGCTGCATCCGGGTGCACAAACGTGGTCCGAGAAAGAGGGGAGTCCACCCTTTCCGTCTTCTTGGACTGTTTGGTTCAATGCGCGATTTGTGAGTTGAGGAGGAAAGCTAAGAAGGAAAATGTTGAAATGCCAAAGAGCGGCGCTGCTCCGAAGGAATCTGCTACGTCATGACTACGTAGCAAGTTCCACAACGTTGCTAGATCACCTCCCAAATAGGCTCCGCATGCATCCACCAGGTGCACATTGAAAGATTGTTTATTTAGCTTTAAAAATAGTTTTCTTGTGCCTTTCAACGGAACACTGGTGTTTTTGAGGTTAGGGTGCAACATGCGACACATTCAAGCTAGAAAATGAGCGCTGGAATTTCGTTTCTCTACCCCTTTAAAGGGGCCATGAAACGATTTTCGGACTTCGGTCAAATAACTACGGCAGTTGTCCTGCTCCTCAGCTGTACACCGCCTTCGGGGTCGCTCGCTTTATGACGTGCCATGAGGGCACATTGGGGAAACCGGAGAAAACAGGCTTAGGCGTCGAAGGTCAGGCTCGTCAGTCGCCGGCCAACAGCAGAGTGGGAAGCAGGGAGGGAACACTTTCATTGACTTCGGGTAGATGGCACCACTCGATACTTAATATAATACAGCAGCTGTGGCCTGCTTGTAACATGCTTGTTTACATCTCCGAAGACTTCCGTAATAAGCGCTCGGCGGGTAGCGAACCGGTTCACTCGAAGTCATGGTGATGTTGCCGGGCGGTGAGCGAGCACTCTGTGTGGCGTATGAAATGTTGCCCGTGCGTGCAGACACAAAAATAATGCGATATTCACAATGCAACGGTTGTGAAGCTCGTGAACACATCCTTTCGGAGGTTCATACACCTGTCCTGTGTCACTGTAGGCAAGCAGGCGGGCCTCCAGCACATGCTCGTCACCTTCTGTTGTGCTTTGGCTGCACATGCTCTAGGCCCGATCATGCTCTAAGCTCACGAGATTCCAAAGCATTGTTGAAGGTAGAAAGCTTGCGCCGTATATGGGACAACTGCAAGACCATGCTGCCGTTCGGATGCTATTAGTAACTATAGCGAACACAGCAAGCTACTATGGCCCATGTGTCTGCTACAGCAATAAATATGTGGCTTAGGAGTGCTGTCACTTGCATCACTTTGGCTATCTAATTATATCATTGTCTAGCATCGGTTGTATTAGCTGTGCAAAGTTGGTCGTGGGAGCTGTTGGCGCAACTTGTACCATTTGAAGCCAATGCAAGCAGCTATCACTCTTGTTATTGTTGCGACACCTGACAGTGGCTGTACATCATTCAACTTGGGGATTTCAGGGCGGCGTCATGTCCGATTGTAGCGCCGTCTATGTGCATCTGGGCAATTTCACGGAATTCGGCAGGGCGAACGACAGAGAGGGCACGAGCCAAATGTAGGCGTCTCACCATTTTCAGCTGTACCTCGTGGTGGGCTGCACTAAACATCTAGCGGCCCCCTTCCTACTGCCGCTGTGATGTGGTTCGTTTACGCAGCACCTTAATGGCTATTTCAGGTTTGGTATGTTGTCCGCTGCTCTTTTCATTCGTTAATCACCTAGCATAGGTATTCCATTACGTCGAGAGAAATTTCTCCCGTTGGCAGCACTGCCTCCGGCCACTATGTCTATTGCGCGGGAGGCTAATATGGTTCCGCTTTTAATTGTGCTGAGCACAGCCATAATGTCGACTGTACTCCGTCCCACAGGTTGTGTGCAGCAAAGACGAAGGCAAGGGCAGGAGCGCATAGGACTGCAGTGAGCTTTGTTTACATGAGCGCTTGCGCAAGAATGGCACGTTTAAAAGCAACGTGCCCGTGTCTTTGCCCCTGCTGCAGACAACTTGTGGGATGGAGTATAGGCAATGACATCACCTGATAAACGCCAATCGAGAGCAGCACCGCCCTGTGGAAGTACGGCGCGTCCACCTGAACGCAGCTGCGAAGCCTTGGCTGTCATGGGCGGTCCTGGGGCGTCTCAGAGGGCCAAGTAGTGACGTGCTGGCGTCGCCAAGTGGCAAAGCCGATAATCGCGCCAGTCTGCAAGTAGCCTTGCCTGTGCTCTGTGGGATACGAAGCAAGTGACGTAACAAATGAACCCCTTTCAGACTGCAACTTGTCGAGCGCCTGCCAGGGTGGGTCGTTTGGAACAAAAAATGTGGCCATCCACTCGAATTACAAACGTGCGATTGTTATTTACGGTATAATTGATCACATCCAACTGATTTCTGAACGTACCAAGCGTTCTGTCCCGTGTGCCACGTCTAAACGGCAGGTATGTGACAGATTTCCCCCCCCTCCCCTCTATACACCTTTCCGAACTCAGCTCGACCCCAGGGCAGCAAACCGTTTTGAGCCCAGTCACTGGGTTTGAGGCTAGACTCTCACCGGCGTCCCTGCTAACCCTAACCGAGTGGACTGTGATTTCGATAAGCGCAGCCTGCGTAGGCGCAGTTTCAAACAATGCTGGCGGCTAAATTCTCGTCTTTTTCCCGCTGTATTTTGTGTTTCATGGTGCATGTATTTTTCCCGAGGTCATCGAGAAAGCATTGTACCACATTTGAAAAGAAGAAAAAAGCAATAAAAAAACCTATAAACTATTTTTGTTGGGTACGCATCGTCGACAGAACGAATGCGACTGGAATGTATAGTTCTAGTTTTTGTGTGTGTTTTACGATAAGTTTTGACGGCTCCGCGCGATTCAGCCGCGATGACAAACGACAAAGCGCTTTAGCTGTCAAAAATAAATTACAACGAGAAGAGAGCCGAAAGGCATGCATTTTTCACGCTCACAAATAACGTGTTTACCGGTGGACAGGACACGGACATACAATTTAGAAAGTGTTAACATTCAACAATATATTGCACGTATCCACACGATGCAGCGTTATCCAAAAGAATTTATTTGAGAAAGATCTCAAATAACACAGTCACAGTCGACGACAGTCACATCTTGACGATCGGACGGAATCCAAGATGACTCGGTTTTGGGGCACGCTGCGGAGAGCCTTTTTCACAACAGCACCAAGTCAAAGGAACGAACGCTGACTCGACCCGCTTCCCACCCCAACCCGGACAACTATTTTTGGAGATGACTGAGGATTCTACGCGGATTATCTCTGGGAGGGGGAGAACAATGCTCGCAAAATCGCGTCGAGGGTCGTTCGACGTCCTTCACCTCCTTCTGCTTTCCCGTGGAATGTCAAGCAGAAAAGCTTGAATGGCAGGCACTTACCAGCCTTATTTCTCACAATGGAAGATAACACAGAAAGGGTATGCAGCACGCATAAAAACTAAGTGGAAACTTTCAAGAGGGGCGAGAAAAACGTCGAATGCAAAACCGCAAAAACACAGGTAGAGAACCGCGCTGAGCGGGTCTTCACAGCTCCCAGAGAGTGGCAGAAAGTTTCTAGCTGATAGAGGGCGCGAGAGTCGCACTAGCCGCATCAGCATCAGCAACATGGCGGCGGCCTAGAAGCGTTTTTTGGAAAAGCGTGTATACACGAACTCATCTCTGTTACGTCACGGCGCGGTGGTGGCGCGTCGGGCGCTCTTCCGGTCTGGGGCTGTGGGCGGAAGTACCCCGTGTGAGACGTGTATTCCTGCGTTGTTTTCAAAGGAACCAGACAAAAACCTCCCTTCTTGTCAGAACGCCGCGACTGGGGCTGTACCAAAAGAGTCGAGAAAGGTTTGAAGGTCAGTTCTCATGTGCTCGGTTCGTCCGAGAACGTGGATATGTGCCGTTAAGAGGAAAACCAGACGCCGCCGGACCACGATTGCTTGGGCGGGAAGCACTTTGGGTTGAATTCACGGATACTTGTGGTCATCAGATTTATTTGATGTCAACATGAACGCCAGAAAACCGTCAAGTTGTACGGACCACCTGCGGACTACGTTCAGTGCGTCTTCAAGTTAAACGGCCGCCTGATCGTTCAAACTGTCGTCTGTTCTTTCAAACGTTTCTGCCTGTCGGCTGCTCTTTTAGACGACACCGGCCCGTAGACCAAATGCTGGCCCGGTACTTGCGATAAGACGTAAGTGCAGGCCTCAAAAGACTTAAGTTTGAAGGTTGGTAAGCAGGCTCGATGTAAACAGTAGGTACAAGGATATGTTGATCATTGTTACCAGTGGGCATCACCGACTTGTTATGCCTGATTCACTTGGTACGATTCTGCTTGCGATTTTCAGTGTCGACGTCAACCATTTCAGCTATGGTTCATGCTTTTGCAGCCCGAGCGACGTTGCAACTGAAAATTGCGAGCAAAACCTTATCATGCGAATCAGGCTTTAGCATACATTCTGCGGCGTCGGCGCGGAATGAATCGCCGCATGTCGCATTATTCACGCAACGTTTTGCGGTGTAACGAGCCTCGGTAATTTCGGTGAGGCCGCTCAAGCAGTCAGACATTGCCAGGAAGACGTAGAATCAACAATTCGAACGCGAAAAAGGGCAGGGGACTCACACCGACGCCGACAACATCGCATTTCAATGGTTTGTTTATGGGCGACGGCAAGCTTCTTGCCCACACTCCATCGCACATGCGCGGCGCCGGTGGCGTCCGGTAGGGGCGCTCTGGTTTGTTTGTAAACATGAGTCGGCACGTGTTGCGAGTGGGACAATAAAAACGACAAAAAAAGAGATGGTCACAAGTAGAAGAAATGCACAGACAGAGCTTCCCAGCAAATACTCGCTACTGCTCCAAAACAGGATGGCAACCACCATGAACATGAACAGCGCAAAGAACGAGGACTAGTAGAAAAAATGGAGCAGGACAAGCCCTGTCCAACTTCTACTAGTCTTCGTCCTAATAGCCACGTCCCATTAGAGCGACAAACAGCAACACACGACATCGAGCGACAAACGACACCGACAGACAGCCTGTTTGTCGGAGTCCGCCGTCCCACCTGCCGGAAACGACGCAGAACATGCGGACAAGGAAACTTGTTTCCCAGTGGACTGGAGTTGTCAACAAAGCACTGCAAAATACACAGACAAACAGAGCCTGGGGACGCGGTTTTCGTGGTTTGCTCTTCGAGCGAAAACGCACCGACAAACACGGTGAAAGTTGAGACAATTCCTTTAGTTCTTGATTAAAGCTTCTCGCCAGTCTCCATTTGCCGTTGGCGACTTTCCGCAGACATTCGTGAACGTGGTCACGAAATCGACACCAAACTTGTTTTCCGAACCTGAATTCCCGAATCGTTCGTTGTGTCGGGTCGTTCGAGGCAGTCCAGGTGAGCGCCACGGAATTTCACGCCGATTTTGGAGGATGTTTATAACGTCATATTTGAGTAATCAAGGGCAGGCGTTTCTTGAGGGACAATACGGTCATCCTGATTATCACAGAACATGATGACAAGTCTCTCTTCTGCAGGAACAGCTAGCCGAAACGTTGCGTTCCGGCTGGGACAAACAAGAACCTGTCCGTCGTCAATGGTTTGTCGGCGCTTGTCGGTGTCGTGGTGTTGGTCGTTAGAATGGGACAACATCAGCGACACGTAACTTTGCGGTGTCGCCGGACAAAAATCACTATTTGTCGCTCTAGTCGGACAAGGCTATCAGCGGTGTTTGTGTTCATGATGTTTAACCAACTAGCCTACCAGTTCATTCCGGAGCATACACCACTGTTAGCATCCCAACTTCAAATATGTTTACAAAATGATGAAGATATATAAAAAAAGAAAAAAGACGTTTCTTGAACACAATGGGGTTTGTCTGAAGCTCGCATAAAGGTATTAATCAATCGATGCAAACGTTTAAAATGACACCCGGCCCAAACAACACAGACAAATGCCACGCAGTCTCCTAGCACCTGTCAAGCAAAGGGTTGCAAGGAAGTGAGCCCACCTGTCCACCGTCATCGCCGTGAAGACCTCTCCACCCCGAAGTGTAGTAGGAGGACCTCAACGCGGCGCCAAAGTGGATCGGGTCCTGCAGCCAAATCAAGAGGCAAGCCGTAGTTGACATCTCTAAACTCACAAAGCGGTACACTACACGACACTTTTAAGGCCTGTTCGCACGCACGCAAACTCAGCACCACAGACATAGCACTGACTTTGCCCTAAAGATTCAGTCTTGTCCCGTTCATACACACTATGCAGCACTAACTCGGCGCTGATGCAGCAGCGATTTGGCTCCGTCTCAACGCTGGGATGGATGTGCGAACCGACATTTGGTGCAAAAATGACATTGGCACTTTTTTAAACTTCAAAATTGCAATCGTAGGCACTGAGTTGTGCCGTTAGGTTAGTACCCAAAACGTGCTCTTCCCACCCCACTACAGTGAAGTCTCACTTGAGCGAACGTCGGTTTAACAAATATTTCAGAATAACGAACTTTAACAGGGTGTCTAACAAATTATTATTTTGAAATTCCTCTACCTTTTGAGGTTTTCCATGACAATTTCAGGTGAAATTTCCATAACCACTGAGAGGCAGTTAAATATATAAGACGATTACAACACAAGGCTTTTTTATTTATAGAACACAATCATAATCAGCACAAATTAGGGTATCTGACTAGTATCTAATATTGCACGCACAACTATCTCGGCCTTCGTCATGGTGCTCTTCAGTAGAAAGCCACTCATCGACGTCTTCATGCTTGTTGTGGTGGCTGCAGACTCCTCAGGTGCACATGTGCAATCTCCACTACATCCGGCCGAAACGTTCGTTGTCGCTATTCCAAAATTCGTTTTACTGAAACATTTTTGTATAGATAGGAAAACCGCTGGAGATTTTCTTAAAGATTGTTATTCTGAAATATTCGTTAAACTGACATTCGCTCAAGTAAGAGTTTAATGTATTAGCACAGTCATGTGGAACATCTTCATGGCGAGAGTAACAACACAAAATGGAACGTCGGAATGACCCCATAACTCCTTTTAGCAACTTGCTGGAGTTTTCTTCAGACAAACAAGCCAGACAGCTATCTCGGCTTTGTCCGAACTTTCCTCTCATCAGCCGTCGTCTTACACTGTACCATACATACAAAGAATGCCCCACTCCTTTTTAATAACAATTCTCGTTTAAATTTGTGTAGGTCCCTTTTACGATAAGCCAGGGTGTCTGAACCTTGGGGAACCCTTGTCTGCCGAGGAACCAGTCTCGTCACTGGTGCAATAAAGAATTTCAGAAGTCTAGAGACTTTGTGAACAACAATGCATGCTTGGTTCATAGATGTGCATCGTTGATTGGCTCAGATTTGCCGAAGTAGAACTTAAACCGGAAAAAACACTTTACCTGGGGATGGGGACAGTCAAGGAAAGTTGGAACCTCGAAGAGCCAACGAGGGAGGAGCTCTGAAGAACTCTTGGGTTCCCGGGAACCCGGTTTGAGAACCCACGTGATAAGCCAAAGTGAATGAGTTGACAAAGCAAAAGAGGAGAAAGCCACAGGCATCAACTTACATCGATAAAAAGACAAGATAAAATTGCACCCTTTGGAAATACCACTGCCGCACTCTTCGGAAGTCAGGTCGCAAAACTAACGGGCATCTAACCTGGGTTCGAAGGCAGCCAGAAGCTCGTGGCCGCCGGGAGGCATCCAGGCAAATCCCCTGCAAGACATGGAACGAAGAGCGGGGTTCAGTTTTAATCCCCACGTGACATTTGTCCTCGATCAGAAAAACGCGTGAGCTCCCAGTCACAATCACTTGTGGCACACTGAAGCGCGTAGTCGAAGAAAAGTATTGTAACCCATAGACCTTTCCAGCTGCAGTCTCAAATGAAGCGATTCACAGCGCGCGCACCTGCTTAAGAGAGTGTACGTCAATGTTGCCCGACTGCGCTGGTTGTGGGTTTTCTCGCCAGTGGACTGTAGTCATGCCTGCGTAGGCAGCAATTCCAGACATTGGTGGCATCTAAATTGACGCATTTTTTATTTTTTTTTATTTTATGTTTTATGGTGAATAGAATTTTTCGAGGCTATTAAGAAAGCATTGTACTATCTTTGAGGACAAAAACAAACAAATGAAAGCTATTTTTGGCGAGTCCGTGCACGACAGAACAAACGCAACTGGAATGTTTGTTTCATTTTATGTTGATCTTCTTTTGCACACCATACATTCAACAATGTCATTCTCCAGAGGTATTAACTGAGAAAGTATTTGACCATACAGGAGAGCCAAAATGCGTTGGTATTCCCCGCTCAAAACATCAAATTGAACAAGTCTCATCAATTGAAAAACGCACTGCATGTTCCCCACGGTGCCGCATTATCCAAACAGGATTTATTTGAGAAAGGTCTCAAAGAACACGGGATATCCAGTACACAGTGTCGACTAGAGTCACTTCATGACGATCAAACAGAATCCGGCTTGTTTTGGGGCACATTTTGAAGACAGCTGCCTTTTCAAACAGTACCAAAGTAAATGAATGAAAACGTCTATTCCGTCCCCACACCCCAAACCCAAACCTATCAGCCATTTTTTTTTTTTTTTGCGAAGAACGGGAACATAGCTTGGAAGGCTTTTCGGAGTTTATCACGACGGAAGTAATCCTCGAAGATTGTCGAACGGCCCACGTGGCAAGTTGCTTGATGTTCGCTCTCTTCGTTTGTTTCCTGCGAAAGCCGAGCAGGCTACGCGTTTCAGTACTACCTGGTTCTCACAGCGGAGAATAACGCATAAAGGGTAAGCGTCCTGAACAGGCAAATAAAGTAAAAACTTCCAAGAAAAGCCGGCGAACTCCAATGCACAATGCAGGTGGAGCCCCGCTGACCGGGTTTCCCCAGCTCAGGCGGGTGGCAGAAAGGTCCGGCCGATGAGGGTCGCTCGATTCGCAAAATGGCGGTGGCCAGAGAGATCTTTTTGCAAGGTGTACAGTCACCGAGAAGACGAGAACGCCGTCTCCATGGACGCGTTTCCAAAGTTGCTCCATGTTACTCCGAGGTAAGGGTTGTGAACCTTGGCGTTCTGAAACCTACCTGCGTCCAGCGCTGTTTAATCCGAGTTGTCACGTGACACAACCCGCCAAAGTAACTCAAATCCATTTGGGTAACATTTGGAACACAGCCGTCGGACGCCCGACCTCCGGGATGCGCTCGCTGCCTTTCGTCATGCTTCAGCTGTGCGTGCACGCTTGTGGCTCGAGAGATGCCGAAGCACTGTCGAAGGCGGGAAGCTCGCACTGGCCTCCTGCGTTCTCATCCTGTCAGCGATGAAGCCGGGTGTTCTCAAATGCTTCTATATTGAGAAATGCCCAGGTGGCACCACCGACTGGCGACAGAACAGTTAAAATACGATCAGTGGCGACCCCTACATAGCCGAGGAACCCCTCCTCACCTCGATGTAAATGCAATGAAGCGGCGAATGAGCCTACTGATCTTGTAGACAACAATGATTACTCTTGGAAGTGCTTGGCCCATAGCTGTGATTCAGCTAATGCCTCCAATCTTCTGAAATAGCGCTTAAACTGGAGGAACACTTCACTTGGGGGCGGGAACAGCCGAGGAAACCTCTACGAGCTCGAGGGACCCTTCACAGAACTCTGGGGAACACCGGGGTTCCTAGGAACCCAGTTTGAAAGCCACACAGTCTTGGCCAGGAATAGCCAAACTGCAGCTCGCAAGTCGAGTGTGGCTCTTTGCGGGTCCCTATGCAGCTCCCTGGTAAACATACACCCCTTGCAAGGGATGGGGATGTGCAATAAGACATAATGAGGAATTGCTTTATGGATGAAATTCGCTGTGGCCACTAACTAAAACAAAAGACATAAAAAAAAATGTTTTATAAAAACAGCCACTTTTTTTTATTCGACTCTTCACTTCAAATAGACCTCTTTCTGTGGCCCATTGCATACGTCCATCTGGCCACCCCTGCCGCAAGCGTAGCTCATTTGACAGCTCCACTCCAGACGAACCCGAAAGCACCCACTGCCCGACGCAGCGAGTCTGTCCGACCCACCTGATGGGTTCCGTTCTCGGTGAGGTGGTCTAGATTGGCGAGGGAAGGCCGCTTGGACGCCAGTCCCCGCTGCTCGGCGAGACCCAGCATCTCTGTCCAGAGCGACGACGCTCCGGAACTTCAGCTTGCCACCCCGGACGTGCAGAGAGAACGGCTCCCGCCTGCCTGTCCTCAGCGCCAGCAGCACTGGGTGCAGACCGAACACCCCTCCTCCGGTCACCCTGGTGGGCCTTGCAGACTTCTCGTAGACAGCCTGGTGTAAAAACCTGCACGGTTGTGGCATGAATGATCATGATGATTACCTCAAGCAACGAAGCAAAATCCCATCGGCTCCATTCAGCCACGGCGACCTAGTTTCAGCTCCCAAAGTTCGCTTTTGTGCCCAATATGGCTTATCTTTTGCCCCCATTTTCATACAAAAGACACTCATCCCTTCGACATTGTAGTTCTCTGTAACAATGATGAACTTCTTAAGCCTTTCCTCTCTTGCCGTTCACCAAAAGCTTACAATCTTCAAAATTAACAAAGGATAGCACATGATCTAAACACCTTGTCAAAGTGACCCATTTCGAAAGTCAGTCCACCCGCTCTATCCTGTGCCAAAGCGGTAAGGGCGACATTAGGGAGTTGTCGTACATCGTTTTGGCCATCCCGCAACGCTCTCCGCAACCCGCTACGATACCCGGAGCTCTACAGTAGGGGTTTTCGTAGACCGCGCTTCCCCTTCGCTAAGTCCTCCGCAACGAAGCAGCCGCTACCGCGCCTACGCGCCGATAGCTCTGGCTGTAGAAACCCGGATCTCGTAGCGGGTTGCGGAGAGCGTTGCAGGACAGCGGAAACGATCTACGAAAACTAAGGCCATCGGCGCGCAGGCGCAGTAGCGGCTTCGTTGCGGAGAGCTTAGCAGAGGGGGAAACGCGGTCTACGAAAACTCCCTCTTATGGAGCTCCTCCACAACGGCATAAGCGGACGTCTCTGAAAGCATAAAGCAGGGAACTGGGAATTGTCTCTACCAAGTCTGTCCTTGTTACGTCGCCCACGATTCGAGTATGCTTGAAGTTGGGCGATCTTGTCCTTCAATCGCCGCCATTAGAGCGGAAATATTGGAGCTTTCGAGACTGGCACTAGACGGCTCCGAGTTTTGAAAAAAGTCTATTACCCCTTTGGGGAAGTGCCAAAAGGTCTCGAAAGTGTGTACCTCTGCAACTGGGAGGCATGATTTTGGTCGCGCCGGATTCGAGGGCCATCAAATCCACACAGGCGACGCTCTCGTGGCGCCGGCCTTGGTTGTGGAAACGCCGTACACACGGTGCCGCCCGTCTGGCTTGGCACGCGGCATCCAGTAGACATTGGGGCCTCTCCTGAAAAATCGACAACATAGACGTGAAAGAGGACTAAAGCGCAGTAGCAGTAAACCACGGTGCAGTAAACGAAGCAAGTTTGGTGAAAAAAAAAAAAGGAAAAAAAAGGAGCCTGCATGGTGCAAGGGCACTACCGAGACTGGAGCGAAATGCGCGGCGGTTTTAAAACGTGACAGGCGCCTCAGCATGGCGGATGTGAACAGAACAGGCAAATTACCTGGATCGGATGCAAGACAGCGACTGTCATGTCGCGAGAGAAGAACAAAATACCTGAAACCCCAGTGAAACCGGCCCACGTCAAAACAACGCGGCCAACACCAACTTGCGATTCTACCGGAAACGGAAGCAATAGACCTTTTCATCTGAGTGACCTGGCCAGGCGGAAAGAGGGCGCTGGCACACGCGGCGCCATAAAGTAGTTTCGTTTTCAGCGTGCTCGCGGCTGTGTTGGTGTGTTATGTCCTTTTCGCTTTTGCGCTTAGTTTCGTGATACAAATGTATCGCTTGCAGTGCGCAACCAATCATACAGTGATAATGGGCCACCTTGAGAACTGCCATGTGGTTATGAGCCTGGATTCTGGGCATTTTTACGAATCCCTGCATCTGATCGTGTTCGTTGCTCAGGCCAAGTTCGGCAGCGAAAAGACTGGAATGATGCCAGAGGAGGATTACCTATGTCTACGGCCGTACTGGACGTACCGGCTGACACTATACCCTATCTCACCTTATGATGTACCGCAGGAAAGACTACAAGCGCGAGCTCCTGCTCTGGGGCAGATCTCGGCGACACACGCTCTCGTGCAATAAGGGCAGCTGCCAACACCATGAGCTCGCGCTCCTAGCCTTCGCTGCGATACAACATACAGGTGAAACGAAGTATAGTTACCATAAAAAGAAACTATTGGAGATATTAATGCATGGAGCGACAGTGAAAAAGGAGGTCGACAACCTCACTAACCAGTGTGCTTAATCGCAGAAAACCAACAACAGGCCCGTAGCCAGGGGGTTGTTCAGGTGTTGAACACCCCCCGAAATTTACTCCTTTCAATATATATATATATATATATATATATATATATAGGTATATAGGTTTGCCCTTATTAACAGCTGTGTCAGGAGCGACGGAAAACGTATCGGGCCTGGTGGGGCCTTCGATCATCAGTCAATCGTTCTCTTTCTCGTTCTAAGCGGTTTAAAAAAAAAAGAGCACGTGCAACGCAACACCGCGCACGTGTGCATTGGCGGTTATTGCAAATATTAAACTATGATTCGCGAAGAAGGGTTTAAGATGCTTACCAAGAGAATAAAATCTGCTGGATAAAAATATCGCGTAATAGTCAGATACGGGTCGCTACGAACAAAAGAAATGTTCAATTAGTTTTGGCGAAAACCCGTTTTGGGGCATTTGGTTGGCGTAAAGCCAATAGCTTATGCCGATCTTATTCTGATCATTAAAAAATATATTTTTGCTCGTGTCGCATTAAACGATTAAGCGAGAAAAAAAAGCATTGCGGCACCGATTAGAAGATTTATATTAAATATCAAGAAAAAAGAAGGTAATATTCCTTTTGATCTGTTAAGGCCATTCGGTTCTAGTGTATTAAATTTATGAATAAACTGGGATTCCTTTTGTTTATAGTCTCTAGTGGTTCTAAAATTACCGTGCAGTATAATAAAACTGAAATCTGAAATTCCATAATGATTTGCGGAATTCAAGTGACGAGAAACTGGTCCTGATACAAGTGTACGAATATGACTTTTATGTAAGTTCGTACGTGTTCGTACACTGGTTCCAGTCTCTCCTATGTATTGAATTGGGCATTTCTTGCATTGAATTAAATAAATTACACTTTCAGAATTCATCATATCATTCATCATTTTCATATGTCATCTATTTTCCAAGTAAAATTGTTTGCTGTACTTCTGACGGAGTCAGCAACCAAAATACTTGAACATAAGTTACGCTTATCATTATCACATTTTATGCAACCAACGGGAACCATGTTAAGTCCAATGGAATTTCTTGATTGTCTAAAAATGTCCGTAAAGTTGCGTGGTCTCTTAAACGTAATACCTGGTGGCTGCGGAATTATATTTCTCAAGGATGTGTCTATGCGTAATATATTCATATGACGTCTAAGGATATTATTGAGGTTTGGTAGTTAATAATAATAATAATAACGTTATTCTTCACCACAGATACATGTGGTGAATGGGAGGCCAGAAAAAAAGCTGCATGAATTAACGCAGTGTGACGAAGCTCCAGACCCCCATTCAGCAGCTAAGACACGACACATAATGTATTTGCAATTAACATTTTATTTTTTGTGCATTTATATATGAGCATAAATAACATACGCATGATCAAGATTTAAAAAAACAATTCGAGGATATTATTCTTTGAAAGCTGAATAACATTTATATTCCGAATAAAATAATCATTTAATAACATAGGTATCGTGTTCTTATTTTCTGCTTATTTTATTTTCAGCTTTTTTTCTGCTTACCATAATTGGTTCTGCATTTCGGATTCTGCCAAGGCTGGCGATGTCTAGATCAGTAATAGTAACTTTTCTTTCTTTTAAATCAGCGAGTTCAAAGATCATATCGTTACGTCCACATGCCACATACTTATACGTGATTGTTAATCGATAATCATGCAGTTAAGATCTTTTGTAAAAGCTTGGTCTGCTGGGCAAGTTGGAAATAGACATTCATACTAAAAATAGCGCAAAAAAGACGGGACAAAAAGACGAAAAATAGCGCTTGTCCTGTGTGCTTCTTCGTCTTTTTGTCCCGTTTTTTGCGCTATTTTTATTATGAATGCATGTTAGGAATTTTGTAGAATTTGAACAATGGTTGTGTTGGATGTATGTAAGGAACATTTGCAGTTATTCTTACGACCTTTTCCTGGAGCAAATGTATTGCATTTAAATTGGACAAGGATGTATTGCCCCAGACAAAGTTACAATAGCACAAATGGGAATAGAATAACGAATTGAATAGCACTCTTTTTACACTCGTGGGAAGTACATGTCCATGTTTATTCATAATTTTTACTACTTTTCCTAGTTTAGCGCAAAGATATTTAATGTGATCATTTCATAGCAAGTTTTCAGAAAAAATAATTCCAAGCGTTTTAATACTATGTACAAACTCAATATTTAAAGAACCAAAGTTGAGGGTGTGGGAAGTCTCTCACCTGAACCACATGGTCGGAACATGACTGTTTTTGTTTTTGATACATTTATGTTAAAGCAATTTATTTCTGACCATGCTTTTAACTTTAAAAGAAATGCATCGCTTTATTTCTTAAGCTCTGCTCACAACTGTCTGAAAAAAATATGCTAGTGTCATCCGCATAGGTGATATATTTGCAACTTGGATCAATGTTTACTAAGTCATTAATATATAGTATATAGTAGTAATATCGTAGATTAATATATAATAGTAGTTGGGATTGATAGGGTAAAACGAGTCGTAATTTATAGTTATTTCGTTTTGATTTTTGTAGCAAACTATCACTGCGGGGAACCATTTGACTTTTCGATAACGAATTATTTATTAATAGGAATTGATATCCTCTATTTATAAAATATTCATCCAATGTGCGAGCTTTATCTTCAAAATCAGCGTCCCTTGAACATAAACGTCGCAAGCGTAGCAATTGACCAAATGGTACGCCTTTCTTGTTATGTGCGATGAATTGACGTATGCCCGTGGACTTTCTATATAATGTCGTTTTTAAACTATTTCCTATAATCTTAAGTTTAATATCCAGAAAGTTTATTTCCGTATGAGAATATTTATACGTAAATTTAATATGTGGGTTAAAATTGTTCGCAAAATTAATGAATTCAATAAGTTTGTTCTTTTCTTTATTCCATATAATAAATATATCATCAAGGAAACGTTTATAAAAAGTGGTTTGTGTGGGATGGCATTCAACAAGCGTTCTTCCAGCACCATCATATAAATGTTTGCATTTGATGGCATAAGAGCTCCTTCACACATCCAAGATTCGTCTTATGTTCTTAATTTAATGAATAATATTCAAATCGATTTTTGTTCCAATAGTGTATACCTCATGATGAGGGAATACAAGCAGTTCTAAACAATGTCGACGACACTGACCTTACTATTAGTAAAAATGTATTAAACATTTTCACGCATTTAACTTTATAACTTAATATCTTTGTGGTTTCTTCAAAAAAATTAAGTACTCGAGAGTTGTTTCCATGGTTCATACTGGGCCGAGTACGATATTTTTTTACGTGTCGGCCCTGCTAAAGCATTCATTCGGAGCATGTCACGATGTTGACCTTAAGAAACTCTGTTATACCAAGATTTCCTTACAACGTATTTAAAATATGAAATAAGAGACAAACCCGACAAGTGAAGTCTGGCGTCTGTCTTCCATATGATTTGCGAAATAAAATATGGCGCAAAGAGTACTGAGCTAGCTTTGTCGAAGTCGAATGCCAGGCACCACTACATGGATTTGTGTAGTCATTTCTTTATTTGTTTGAACAGATGCGGCGGTGGTAGCGGCTTTGACAGTAAATTCGGCATCGACAACGTTGCACTTGAGCCATTTCCATGCTGACGGGTACTTTTCGGCGTTACGTATATGGTGCCACTCAGACGCTTTTGTCAGGCACTCACAAGCTGTCCTTGTCAGGTTTTTTCACCCGGGAGCCCAACATTTTGTGTTAAAAAAATTGATTGAATTGATATCAACACAATTTAATGACTGCAGACATGGGACATGGCACAATGTATACTTTATTGCATAAATAAACGGATCAAGCGAAAGTTTATACCGCATAAATGATTCCCCCATATAATCAAAAGCAACTGTTTTGAATTTGTTATGAAGGCAGAGCACGAAGCTTCTAAGAAGCATACATGGCAACTCCTTGCGTTGACATAAATACACCTTGAGCTTTTTTTTTTTTTGAGCCACTATCACTAAAGCAAATTTGCGATTTCTTAAGTAATTGGCCTCTCAACCATCGCATGTCTCGAGTCATCTGCATACTAAGTGTGCACCAGTGCCAGCGCTGATTCCTTTCCTCACACGTACCCGGTACGCCGACGGTGCAAATAGTCAAAACGTGTTATTAAATCAAGTGCGGAAATTGTGCGTATAATTATGGCATGCATTTAGGTAGTACTTTACAAAGCAAAGCAAAATATTGCGGTGAAAAGTGGCGAAAAACACGAATACAACGACTTTCCGCGATTTGGCGAGAATTCCTTTCTAGGAAACTGGAGGAAAGAAGGGGCGTCACTAGAAAGGAGGAGAAAGGAGCTTAGAGGGCAACTCAGCTTCACTTCTGGTGTTGAAAAAACACTGCAGTCCTCCTCAGTATCGCCTGGGAAGACCAGACGTCAAATATTACGACGCAGTTCTGTCTAAATGTTTCGTAAACGGTCCGGCAAACTTTTCAACTCACCAAGTTGCCGAAATCGGCTGACTCGAGCGGGCGAATTCAGGCGCAACCAACAGCGCTGTCAAGGCTACGGCATGGGGCGTAGCCAACATTGAGCTAAACATCATCATCATTGCCCCCTTTTGCTTGTTTTTACTTCTCCGGGCAAGCGTAGCGGATGACGTCAGCAACGTTTCCTCTCGGCGCTCAGCAAAGAACACGTAATTGGCGTAACGCGCCTGCGCAGCGCGGCTTCTGGGAGCCGTCCGGCCGCCCCGCTGTGGTCTCGCCGTTGCCGCCGTCTCACGCGTCACAACCGCCGTCATCGTCTCACCGTTTATTGGAGAATTGTAGTAGACTGCTAAGCAGCCCGCTAAGCACCCGGATAGCGCTCCGTAATCCGCCACCTTGAACTATGCAGACAAGGCTAGCGGCGCGCATGCGCAGCTGCCGCGTTTTCTTCACGGATACCGTAGCGGAGGAGAAAAAACGGTTTAGCAGGTCGTTTCCACACGGACGGTTCGCTCTCGAACGCATCGTCGACGCCACTGCGCATGCGCGCGCGAGTCGTTCGGAACGTCGGGAGGCTCTTCTCGTTCGTTTCTCCCATTCCGGCCGCTGGAGTCGTCACCGCAACGCATGCAGCCGACGCAGCCAGCACCGTTCACGACTAGACCTGTGCGTCGGTCGGAAATCGCCGGCGGCGGCGCGCCGGTGTTTGTACCTCCGGCGGCGGCGTGTTGACGGCGCGGGGGTCAACGGATCGGCGGCGGCGTGGCGCGGAAGAGGGAGGGGGGTAACTTAGAGAGTGAGGGTGAGAGAGAAAGGAGTCGTTTGAATTTAGAAAACAAGATGCAAATACCATAAAAAGGAACACGCTTTTTTATTAATTTTTTTCCTGGAGAGTTACATTGCCTCCACTGTGAAGAGTGCGTCCGTTAGAAGAATCAGGTACTCCGGCGTCTTGTTTATTCTGTTTTGTAAGAGAATATGCCGCCGGCCGCAGCCGCGCGCGCAAGATCCTCCGCAAGACGAGGAGCGACGACAACAGATACTTTATCACCGCGTTCGACCTCACCACGCGCTTGTCGCGCGCCCCGTGCCTGACAAGTCGACCGAGCACGTCCTTCGATTTCTAGAACTCGTACTCTCATTCCGTACGCCGCAAGCCGTCATCACCGACAACGGCAGGGTCCTAACCTCACGTTCGGCTTCGCGGTACTTCGCTGACAGGCACATTCAGAACATCCTAACAGTATACATTACGCTCCCGAAGCTAACGGCTTTGTCGAACGCGCCAACGGAAAAACCCTTCCATGTCTGCGAAAGAACGTCAACGGCGACATCGACCATTGATAGCGACTATCTCCAGGCAACCAGCTTTCAAGTGAACCAGCAGCCGCACGCCGGACTCCAGACATCACCGTTCGAACTCCTGTTCAACTTTGTCCCACGTCGACCAATGGAATTTTCCCCGCTTCCCGACGAGGTCGGCGACGTCCGCGCGAACCGCGACGCTGCAAACGCGAAGTTGCGAACCTCGCTTACACGTTCACGGCATGAAGCGTTCCATACGATGCAAAACATCGAACAGCTCCATACAGCGTCAGGGACAGGGTATGGTACACGAACGGCCTTCGTACCTCGAAACTTGGCCCGCTTTTTCCACGGACCGTACGCACCAATCGTGGACAAGCAAACCTACACCATTTCCGGGTTTACCCCGCAAGGCACACCTGATTGCCGCCAAGCTGCCGCGCGACAGCTCTTTTTTTTTTTTTTCACGAACAACCAGCGATTGACATTGACTCGCCTTGCACCGCGGCAGATCCTCCGATTACACGCGCTTCACGCCGACGCCGCCATAGGACGCCGCCCTCCACGATGGCTAGACGCATAACAGAGGATCACGACAACAATAACAAAATTTGCGAGGACGCAAAGATTTTGAGCTCAGGAGTGTAAGCGAATACGCTGGCGGCAAAGACCCGTAAGGAGAGCCTCGCCGCCTCGACCGGATGGGAGCTCGACTAGCTCGACTCGACCCCGATGCTGGATCCCGGCGTGGGAACGAGAAAGGAGGACCCCTAGAAACACGACGTGACAGGAACGAAAAGGGACGCGAATATATAGCCCTCTTGTATCAAATTATTTCACAAAGCTTTCATTAAATCGTTTTGCAGTCTACAAAACCGTTCATTCCGTTATAACACTTTAAAAACACAGGCGAGCTGGTGAAGAACTTCCATAGTAACCGGAGACACGGAACGATAAAAATAACCGACAAGACAAGAAGTCTCAAACACAACTTCTATACCCGTTTTCACGTCAAGAACCCTAATAAAAAAAAGTCCAACTCCTCGCGAACCATCACTAATTTCCACCTTTATGTGGAGAATTAAGATATATGTAGGTGAATTCTACTATATATATTATCAAGACGTACTACACGTTCCAGCGCCAAAATCATCGCTTTTTTCTCCGACAACCAAATCTCGTAAGACTTCGCGTCGCGTACACGAACAATGCTCAAAACTTTCTTTTTTTCTTGAGAAAACGGGTATAGTTTATTTGAACAACGAACGACGTCACGGCGCGGTGGTGGCGCGTCGGTCGCACTTCCGGTCTGGGGCTGTGGGCAGAAGTCCCCATGCCAGACGTGTATTCCTGCGTTGTTTTGAAAGGAACCAGACAAAAAGCCTGCCTTCTCGTCAAAACGCCGCGACTGGGGCCGTATCAAAAGTGTCGAGAAAGGTTTGAAGGTCAGTTTTCACGTGCTCGGTTCGTCCGAGAATCTGGATATGTGCCGTGAAAAGGGAAAAGCAGACGCCGTCGGACAACGATTGCTTGGGCGGGAAGCACTTGGGGTTGAATTCACGGATACTTGCGGTCATCAGATTTATTTGTTTTGTTCCAACATGAACGCCAGAAAACCGTCAAGTTGTGCGGACCACCTGCGGACTACGTTCAGTGCGTCTTCAAGTTCAAACGGCCGCCTGATTGTTCGAACTGTCGTCTGCTCTTTTAAACGTTTCTGCTTGTCGTCTGCTATCTTAGACGACGCCGGTCCGTAGACCAAATGTTGGCCCGGTACTTGCGATAAGAAGTAAGTGCAGGCCTCAAAAGACTTAAATTTGAAGGTTGGTAAGCAGGCTCGATGTAAACAGTAGATACAAGGAGATGTTGATCATTGTTACCAGTGACCATCACCGACTTGTTATGCCTAATTCAGTTGGTCCGATTCTGCTTGCGATTTTCAGTATCGACGTCGACCATCTCAGCTACGGTTCACGCTTTTGCAGCCCGAGCGGCGTCGCGACTGAAAATTCCGAGCGAAATCTCATCATGCGAATCAGGCTTTGGCGTACATTCTGCGGCGTCCACGCGGAATGAATCGCCACATGTCACATTATTCACGCGAAGTTTTGCGGTGTAACGAGCCTCGGTAATTTGGCTGACGCCGCTCAAGATAGTCAGACATCGCCAGGAAGACGTAGAACCAACAATTCGAACGCGAAAAAGGGCAGGGGGACTCACACTGACGCCGACAACATCGCATTTCAATGGTGTGTTTATGGGCGACGGCGAGCTTCTTGCCCACACCCCCATCGCGCATGCGCGGCGCCGGTGGCGTCCGCTAGGGGCGCTCCGGGCGCTCCGGTTTGTTTGTAAACATGAGTTGGTGTATAGTACGTCAAGACCCTCACCACCAAAAAAGAAACTCTTCACTACACTCTAAAAAACAAAAGGTATCACCATACACCCTTTTCTTCCGTATAAAAGCACTCCCAAAACTTTAGTTCGACGTACAGCGCACTATATTCGAACAGAAGGCCAAACATTTTACGAGGAGCTTGATAACGGTGCGATCGCCGCCTCCGCCGGTGCTCGATCGCCGGCGATCGAGCACCGGCGGAGGCGGTTGATCTGACATACCGCGTTCGGCTTTGGCTAGCTGACGGCGTTCGTAAAATGGCGTCAGCTGTTGCTGGCTTCACGCGGCGGTACCGTGCGTGCTTCCAGTCATTCGGCGTTCGTTGCCATGGTGACGGCGAGGAACGCAGACGAACTTTATGTTGCGGAAGTTGCGGAAGAACGCTGCGGCGCAGCGATACCAGGTGCGTTCTAAGGCCCTTCCCGCATGCTTTTCAATGGGCGGAAGGCGAACAAAAGAGTTCGAAATAAGGATTTAACGCAGAAGGCTGCATTTCTCCAGCGCCTCATAATTTGACGAGCCTTACACGAAAATCATGTTTTTTTTGGCCATCCCGCGTCCTATTTTTTTTATCCGTAACATGGGTCTAAAGTATCAAACTGCCGGTACTAGCCGGCATACCTCGGCAAATTCATTCATGAACTCGCTCATTCACCTTCATTCACATTCACGGCGTGAATCTGAATGGCTCGGAATGAGTTCTTGAAATTGAAAAAAATCATGACGTGATGGTGAATGACTTTGTGAATTTGCATGAATTCGTGATGTGATGGTGAATGACTTCGTGAATTTGAATGAACTCGTGATGTGATGGTGAATGAAGTCGCCAAGTCGTGATGTGATGGTGAATGACTTCGTGAATTTGAATGAATTCGTGATGTGATGTTGAATGAAGTCGTAATGTGACGGTGAATGACTTCGTGAATTCGAATGAACTCATGGTGTGTTGAGATTGTGAATGACTTCGTGAATTGAATGGAATTCATTGTGATGTGAATGGCTCAATGAATTCGTGACGTGATGGCGAATGGCTCGTGAACACTATGAATTTGTGATGTGAGTGGCTCGTGAACTTGATAAGTTCTTGATGGGAAGTAATACCGTGAACTTAATTCTCGACGTGATAGTGAATACGGTTATGAATTCAGAATAGACAGAAAACATGTTACACGGGTGCTTGCTTGCTTGCTGGTTGTTTTCATCCTTCGCCGCAAACGACAGGGACCCATTTGACTTTAGCGGTTTGGGCATCAGTCTCGCTGCGTAGCCATGTGCGCCTCAGCGCGGTGGCCCTTTGTCGAGCACTTTCACAGTAAAAACTGTTTATAAGGGCAGTGCGTTACAAGTAACGTCGTTACTTGTAACGCGTTAGTTCCAACACTGCTCTCACGACTACGAGGGGGCAGCGAGCCGGCGCCAAGGCGGCGGGCACTAGTAGCAGCAGGCGCCACTTCGTCTACGCGGCACAGCCATATTACAGTGTACTAGAATACTAGTACACTGTAGCCATATATCGTTTCAAAAGAGACGAAGCCGAAGCCGACGTCACGAGCAGACGCACCTAATCCGGCACCGAGACCATATCACGTCACCTGCCGGTTCTGCGCGGCGGCGCACTAAGCACATTCACGTGTCACGATCGCAGCGCGGCACTGGCTGTGTTGGCGCTCTATCAATGTGCTGTGCGTTTCGCGCACTCGAAATACCCCACTTCCCCGACGAACTCAGGTCCTGGTTTCAAGTGGCTGACACAAAAAGGCGCCACAGTCCTATTCCACAAGAACTGCGAACTCGTGAAGGGCTACCAGCCGTGAAGTCGAATTGAGAATGAACCTGAATGACTTCGTGAATTATGCGGATTTCATGGTGTGATGGTGAATTCCGGTGAATTCGTGTTGACCGTGATGGTGAATAACTTCGTGAAGTGAGGGTGAATTCGAATGAATTCATGATGTGATGGTGAATTCGGATGACTTCGTGAAGTGATAGCGAATTCGGATGAAGTAACACCTTTTGGCGGGCTAGTTGGTTCATGATTTGTAGAAGTAAATGAACTGCGCAAGGGACGAGGACAGAGGTAGAAACGAGTACGACACACGGTGCGCGACACACGGAGCGCACTGCGCTCAGCAATACGTAACTGAAATCGAA
>JAZHYW010030298.1:0-149427 GCA_037355805.1 Ixodes ricinus
TCTATTACCTTTGACGCGCCCAAGTGAGCGTGCCTGGTGACGGAAGACAAAGAAGCCGCCCTCATGCGCGGCCCGGACCGCTCGTGCGTTCCAGCCTGGTGCCTGTCGCGAGCCTGTCGAGCCTTCAGCCAGTCCAACCAGCCACCATCTACTCGCTCTTAGCCCTACTACTTAACGTGTACCTTCAATGTAAATATACTTTCTCAATTCCTTTCCGAGACTTGGCCATCATGCCTTACATCTGGCGCAGTCGACTCTGAACCGTAAAAGCCTACACTAGCCCGACCGCCAGCCTTGCCTCGAATCGCCTGGCTCCGCCTACGCCCTGACGTGAACACCTGCTTGGTACTCCCGCCCCTCGCGTCTTCGCAAAGCGCTAAGAACGAGCTTCGCCTCGGCGGTTTCTGGTGAGCCGAACATTTCGTAGCCCTTTAAGCCTTGCACAACACAGCCATGCCCGGCATTGTCTGGAGCGAACTGGACGCAAGAACTATGTCGTGTCTAAGCGTCGAGCTTATTAAGGAAGAGCTCGTTGCACGTGAGCTAGACACTTCCGGCTCAAAAGAAGCACTCATTCAGCGACTCGCCGCGGACATCGAGGCGCGCCGCAAATCTTCGCCTTGCCTGGATCAAGCGTCGGCCTCTGCCGCTGGCTCTTTGGCACTAGACCCCACCACGCTACAAAACCTTGCTGTTTTGTTGCAGCAGTTGCCTCGTCCCTCAACGACAGTTACAACGCTGCCAGACCTGTCCGCGTCCCTCCCACAGTTCGAGGGCTCGCCAAAGCAAAACGTGAAAGAATGGCTTGAGGACGTTCGTCGCGTCCAGCAACTTGCGTCATGGGATGACGCCACCACCCGGCTCATCGCAGCAAGCAAGTTGAAAGGTACAGCACGAAACTGGCACCTCGCATTCGGAAGCCAATACGACACGTGGCCAACTTGGAGAGACGCCCTCAAAGAGACATTCATCACAGAATGGACCCTTATCCACTGGCAGGAACGGGTGATGGACGTGACTCAAGGGATTGGCGAATCCTTTCATCAGTACGCCTTCGCCAAATTGAGGATCATCCAACGGTGCCCTGTAACCCTCAGCGATCCACAGAAGATTGACTATCTACTCCAAGGCATGCGGGACCAACATATCGTCGCAGCATTGGCAGCCAACAGGCCAACAACCGTCCAAGCCTTTCTTGCGACATGTACGAGCCTGGATAGGTCCGCTCAACACGCCAAGGCAAGCCCTTCGACTACCCCTGCCCAACCAAATTACCAATCACATTCGTCTAAGTCGGCTAGATCCGAATGTCCCACCCACCCTACGCAGCGCTCTGGCTTGACGTCACCGTCACCCGCAGCCTCACGTCAGCGCATCGCGGACCTGCCCACCGACTTGCAAGAGGCCAGGTACCAAGCCATCTCGTCACAATATGGAGCTCCAGCGTTTCGTAGTGGCCAAGACTTGTCCCAAGCGGTCTGCTATAAATGCAAACACCTCGGCCACCTCGCTTCGAAGTGTACAACATACACCAATCAGTCAGCCCAGGCATCGTCGTCGGCAGCTAGAGCCATGCCTACAGTGCCATTACCACCAGCTCTTCATACCATGCCAGCAACCCTTGAAGGCTCTCAGCTGCAGTGCCCATTCTTTTTAGCCACCATCACTGGAATCGGAGACTATGATGCGTTCCCAGACTCAGGTTCCAAGCTGACTCTCATAGCAAAGTCGCTTGTTCCAGAACGCATGCTACATCCCTGGACTGAGCCTCCACTGGAAGTTGTAGGAGGTACCACCGTACTCCCAGCGGGTGCAGCTTTACTTAAGATCAGCATTGGCCCAATCGCGGGAGTCGTCCAGGCCGCGGTTCTGGAACACAACATCCTTCCCTTCATCATTGGTGAAGATTGGTTTCGAGCCGCACAGGCGCGTCTGATCTTCGAGCCTCCGCAGCCCGTCCGGCTCCAGCATACGGCCACAGGTCTGCCTATCATAGCAGAACAAAAACTAGCACCACGAATGTCCAATGCCGTAATTCTCACCCAATCGAGCCTTAATTCACAAGTGCAGACCATGTCACAAGACTGCTTACAGAGAGAGCCCTTGCCGTCGTCGGAGCAGCCATCCTGGCAAGCCTTCGCCCAGGAAACTCCACATTTGCCTGTAAATAGTCCCAGTGCCGAGCTGCCAGTCCAGATGGCCGGTAGGGTTGCTAAAGTCATTCACCCTGATCTTCCGCCAGCCCTCCTTGGAGATCAGTTATCTGTCAGTCAAAATATTGTCATTGCCGACATTTTGACACAGCAGAATGGAGTCTTCGCCCGTCATGAAGATGACTTAGGCCATTTTACAGGCATGCAGCATCGCATTGACCTGTTACCAAACGCCTTGCCCTACAGCCGTAGCCCATACCGACACGCTCCCGAAGACAAACAGTTCCTGGAAAAACAGATAAAGAAACTCCAGGACCAAGGTGTTATTCTTTCAGCATCTGGCCCATGGGCTTTTCCAGCGGTCGTAGTGTCTCGCGGAGATAAGAAACGGTTGTGTGTTAACTATGCACCACTTAATGAACGCACGATCACAGTGGTGTACCCCTTGCCTCTTGTGGATGATATTATCCATGACATCGCTGGATGCGCGTACTTCGCCACCATGGACTTGAAAAGTGCATACTGGCAAGTCAGCCTCCGCCCCCAGGACTATGAAAAGACAGCTTTCATCACTCACCACGGCACATACATGTGGACTCGGATGCCGTTTGGTTTGAAAAATGCGCCATCCACATTCCAACGTATCATGCAGACAGTCTTTCAAGATCTGAAGCCCCGCCACGACAAGTCTGGTATTCGTGTGTATCTTGATGATATTCTTGTCTATGCTCAGTCGTTCGACACGTTTGCGCAACTTCTTCGTGAAGCCCTCCAATTGCTTCTGGACAATGGACTTAAGGCCTCGTTAGACAAGTGTCGGTTTGGCCTTCCACAGATTAAGTTTCTCGGATTTGTTATATCCAGTGAAGGCCAGCAGCCAGACCCCGACAAAGCCGCAGCCATGTGCCGCATTCAAACTCCTCACAATCAGAAGCAAGTACTCACATGGGTACAAACAGCTAGCTTCTATCGGCGCTCCATTAAGGATTTTTCCAAAGTTGTGACCCCGCTACAAGCCCTCATCAAGGCCCCAGAGTTTTTATGGACTCCAGAGTGTGAGCAAGCCTTCCAGACAATCCGCACAGCTCTTACCCAGCCTCCCTCCTAGCTCACTTTGCCCCAAATGCTCCCACAAGAGTGACAACTGACGCCTCTGGCACAGCATTAGGTGCGCTGCTTTCACAAGTACAAGATAACAAGGAAGTTGTTGTCGCCTATGCCAGCCGTGCCCTAAATCCAGACGAGCGAAAGCTCCATAGCAATGTGTGGGAATGCCTAGCCGTGCATTGGGCAATCACCATCAAGTTTCGTCATTACCTGGTTGGTAAGACGTTCACTCTCATCACAGACAACTGGACTGTGGCATGCTTGACAAAGAGTGCGAAGCCCTCTCGCCGATTCACGTCTATGCTTATGGACTTGGTCGAGTTCGACTTCTCTGTACAGCATCGCCCAGGTCGTCAAAATGTGGTAGCCGACCACTTGTCCCGCCTGTCATGTGCTACCATACAGTCCCGCCAGTCCCTATCTGCCCTACCAAACGAAGACTCTGAATGCTGCGCCATTCTGCAGAGCTTATCCAATGTAGATGAACCAACGGAGTTCACCCTTGTTGACAACATCTTGTACCGTCGGTCCCCTTCAGGCACGTATGCTGTTGCCACTCCATCAGTCTTGCGTCCAGCAGTTCTTCAGGCTCTACATGACTCTGCAGGACATTTTGGCATACAGCGAACAGTTCAAAAAGTGCAAGATCGCTATTGGTGGCCACACAGGGAGCAGTCAGTTCAGAGATATGTGTCATCTTGCCAGACCTGTCAACAGTATAATCGTCCGACATCCCGCAACGTTGGTCTCCTCGGTAGGATGCCCACATTGGACATCCCTTTCTCGAGCATTGCCATGGATCATGTGACCATGCCACCCAGTGATGATGCCCGATACATCCTGAATGTTATAGACTTTGCGACTCGTTTTCTTGCACCAGCAGCAGTATCGTCAACATCTGCACGTGACGTCATTCAACACTTGCATCGAATTTTTCATATGTATGGAACTCCGGATCACTGTCTCTCTGATCATGGCTCAGCCTTTGAATCAGCGGAGTTCAAGCGCTTCATGCGTCTACACAGCGTAGAGCTCCACTACTCCTCAGCCTACCGGCCTGAAGGTAATGGCCTTGTAGAGCGGAGCAACGGAACACTCCTCACAGTGCTGCGCAAGCTTAGCGCATTGGAACCCTTGAAATGGCCCACCAAGCTACACGAAGCTGCCTTTGCCGTTAACACATCAGTTAATTCGAGCACAGGCTTCTCGCCTTTTCAGCTGTTGTTCGGCTACGTACCTAAGCTTCCACTACAGCAACATCGCCATATTCAGCAGTCAAGTCTCGTTGAGCGTATTCTCGACATGACTAATCAGCGGTCTGAAGCAGCAGCCAACACCGAGACAGCACAGTCCTTGCGTAAAGGACTTTACGACCGTAGCCACCGTCCACATGATTTCACAGTCGGCGATCTTGTATGGGTGAAGCGTCAAGTGTCTGTCCCCCATGGCAAGCTCGCTCCCCGATTCAATGGAGTTTACCGCCTTGTAGAGCAGTCGACTCCTACGACCTTCAAGGCCTTCCGCATGTCTGGTTTGGGATCTCGTATTCTGAACCAACCCAGGACAGTACATGTGTCCCAGATTAAGTTGTACATTCCCCCGACTACCTCAGTAGAGATTCAGTCGCCCAATTGCGAAGCAGAACCGTCCAGCCCCGTCACACAAATAGCAAGCCAAGGAGGAGAGCCATTAAGCCCCGAAGAACAGCAGCGTTCCGCCGAAGAGACAGCAGAAAGAAGTGAACCGTCTCCTCAGCTGCCACAGGGTCATCAGCGCTTACAGCGTATTCGGCGAAGACCTCACTATCTATGTGACTATGAGTTGGACTAAACGTTTGCCCCGGCCGTTCTTATTCCCGTTCTAGTAACTGTGAATTTGGCTTCACGCAAACTAAGGGACTCGGTTTTTGTAGATATGGCGGGGAGTGAGTGTGTTCGTCTCTTTCCTTTTTTCTTTTGCGTACTTTTGAAGCCTTTGCATTCCAGTGTCAACCATTTACCTTTACTTGAGGTTAGCTGTGAGAGTGACTATGCGTTTCGAATGTTAGGCTTCATTTTGCATATTTTTTTTATTTTAGCTATAGCCTAGTGCTTCTAGTGGTGAACTTATGCATATTTTTTATTATTAGTCGATAGCCATTGCCTTCTGCGTTCTTTTCGTTTTATTTTGTCGTAACCAAGTCGTTTGTTTCTTTTGCTCTAAACCAAGAGACTTGGTCTTTTAAGGCTACGGTGGGATGTGAGCGCGTGGTATACTCTGTCCCCTTTTCTTCTTTCTATTACCTTTGACGCGCCCAAGTGAGCGTGCCTGGTGACGGAAGACAAAGAAGCCGCCCTCATGCGCGGCCCGGACCGCTCGTGCGTTCCAGCCTGGTGCCTGTCGCGAGCCTGTCGAGCCTTCAGCCAGTCCAACCAGCCACCATCAACTCGCTCTTAGCCCTACTACTTAACGTGTACCTTTAATGTAAATATACTTTCTCAATTCCTTTCCGAGACTTGGCCATCATGCCTTACAGTACGCCTTTTTAGCACTTTTAACCATGGTTCAATACAAAGCCCTTTTGCTTATGATCGACGCACGTAACCTAATATGCATTGTTTTCTTAAGGACATCCGTCATTGGGCTCTCCTTTTCCGAGAACTGGATAATGTACTTTTGGTAATAATTCACTAACCCGATGAGGGACATGAGCTTTCTTTTGTATGGCAAAGGGAACCCTTTAATGGCTCCTCAACGTTGAGTTCTTAAGGGCGTATTTTACATTTGCCAACTGCATGTCCCAGATACAGTACTTAGCTTCCACCGAATTTACATTTCTTGGCCTTGACCGTTAGTCCCGCATCTTGCAAGCGGGAAAAGACCTGCCGTAAAGGCTGGACGTGCTCCTCCCACGTGTCCGAAAGAATCGCTATGTCGTCATGGTATAGCAAAGGGAAAGACTCGGTTCCAAAAGAACCTGATTCATCGACCTTGAAAATGCGTAAGAAGTATTTTGAACCCAAAACTAAAAACTTGTGGTCTGAAAACAGAGAATGGTGCCATGCACGCTGCACTCACCTCTTACAAGGCCAATCGTTGAGATGAATTTCTCCTAGCTTACTTTCTCAGTGCAAGTTTTGATGTTCAGAATTGGGTAAACTTTGGTCACGGGAACAAAATTAAAGTTTTATTGTGCACGCAGGGGCGAGCATCTTTGCCAGGGGTCTCAACCAAAATCACAGGGGAAACAAAATCGTTCTCGCACCTCTCAATTAACCGCAACTTCAGCATTTAGTCCACCGATTCTTTCAAAAGGTTTTCCTGACATGGGTAAAAACGATAGGGCTTGGACTGAATTTTAGACTGACTTGTCACTTCGATTTCATTCACGACTACGTTCATTCTTCCGGGAACCGTGGCAAAGAAAGTTTCGTACTGGCCAATCAAGGCCGTAATATCTGAGAGCTGAGTTACACTCATCTGTTTCCTGTATATTGCAGCTATTGTACGTAAAATTAACACAGATACATTTTGGCATCGCAAAAGAAATAAAGCAACAATAAGACATGTCGGCTTCCTGATCAAACAAAAACTGGAAGGACATGTACAGTGAAAATAATGCAACTGTAGCTTATAAATGCTTTATAATGAAATTTAAAAATGCTACGATGAAGTATTTCCTCTAAATAAAGCAAACTTAGAGACGAAAAAAACAAATGAGGAAGCCGTGGGTGACTGACGACCTAGCTACTTATAATAATTAAAGATACAAATAATAAGTTATATGCATTTATTTGGCATCGTGATCCTAAAATGCTCATTGAGTTTAAAAAGATAAGAAATAAACTGAGCTCAGACCTAAAGAGGGCGGAGGACGAATATTATCACAATTAATTCGAGCACAATCACGAAGACCAAAAGAAAATATGGAACGTCTTAAACGATCTGGCTAACAGGACGCAATCTAGTGGCCACGTATAACATATCCTAGCAAATAATCACTTTTGTTTCTGGCAAAAAACATGCCGGAAAAATAAATCACACTTTGCATTAATTACACCTTAATCATAACTTTGTGAATATCAGCCCATATATTGAACAACATGACAAAGCAGACAACCACGCAACGACAGCTAATCCTTCGGGATCTATACTTATTTTTTGACGACACCAAGCGACGTTAATAACATTATTGAAAATATGTAAAAACAAACAATATTTCTGCTAGGTGACGACGGCATAAAGGAACTGTCAATTAAATATGTAGCGGCTTTGTTGAGTCCCATTCTATTTTGCCTTATAAACAAAAATGCTTGGAACTGGTCATTTTCCCGACGAGCTGAAATTGGCAAAAGTTCTTGCTGTGTACAAGGGTTGTGGAAAAGAAATAGTCCATAGCTACGTACAGACCAATTTTCATTCCTCCAGCCTTCTCTATTATGTATGAACGCGTAATAAGTGATCGGTTAGCTAGATTTTTTAGACGGCTAAGATAATTACTAACGCGCAATAGGGTTTTCAAAAGCATAAGTCCACGGAGCAAGTACTTTTGGTTATTAAAGACAAAAATTGTTGGAAACATTGAAAGTAAAATACTCATGCTCGGCTTGTTTATAGATATTAAAAAAACAGTCGACACTGTTCAACATGACATCTTATCATAAAAACTAAAGAAATATGGTATAAGCGGTGTAGCGCTGAGCCTTAATGAAAATTATATAAAGGATCGTTATCAGTACGCTCTATTAACCACATAATATCCAATAAAATGAAAATACAGCGGGGAGTCCCTCAAGGGTCATTCTTAAGTTTTTAATTATTTCTAGTTTACGCGAACGATATTACGATGATACCATTTCCCCCGAGCTGATAATGTACACAGATGATACAAATATCTTTTTTACTGGAGTTACTAATGAGTGCCTATAAATTGCTGCAAATGCCTACCTCATAAGCAATAAAAATTTTACGAACAAATCAATTGAAACAAAATATATAATTTCGAAGCCAGTTCGTTAGCCAGACAATAGCTATATTAACATCAAATTTGAAGAAATAATTCTCAACAAATCTGTTGAACAAACGTTTCTAGTCATCTGGTTTAGTGGCGAACTCTAATGGTCCACTTATATCAATAAACTGAAATCGGAACTTCTCGAACTGCTGGTATAATATATAAACTGCGAAATTTGATACCCATTTTATTAAAAATGACGTTATAAGTTATGGAATACTAGTGCGGGGTCTGACAATTTAATAAAACTATAACAAATTCATTATTATCCAGAACAAAATGTCTCTTATATCCGAAAATTATAGCGGCGATATGAAAAAAATTGAGCACCGCACCACTACTTAATAAATATTTTATGTTAAAGGAGAACTTCAAATTATATCAATGCATGCACCGCAAATTATCAAATTACTAAATTATGAAATTGGCCAGGTATGAACATTTAAAACAGTGCCCGTTTTCTGGGTTAAAAAAGCTATAGACAATCCTTGTTTGCAGTGATATCGGATTTTTTTTCCTAAAATAATAAAACCTTAATATAATTTGAGGATCTAAATTTTTGCCTCTTTATTGTTATTGAATCTGTGTAACCTTGGTTTAATTATTATCTTTTGTACAAACTGGTGTCTATTTATGCTCCCTTTGTGTATCTGCAGTGTCACCACATAATGTCTCAAATTGGGTTGTTTATATATATACATGTATATACTTTTTTATAAGGTTTGCCTTCCATGCATTTGAGAGTGTGTGTATTGTGAATTATTGATGCTGCTGTTACGCGACGAGACAGTGTTTGTTGTATTGTTTTCTATATCTCTAATGTGTATGTATCTTGAGCTGTTGAACTGAAATCGGGGGACAGATGCATTGTCAGGCACCATACCTTTTTTTCTGCTCCATGAGCGGATAATATCCGCAACACAAAATAAATAAATAAAAAATAAAGTTAACAGGAGACACTTCTGCGACTTCGGTGGCCCTCAAAGGATCATTACTGGCCGAGGAATCTGTGTCACCTCAAGGGGGTTTGAAAACTATGGCATGACAAGAGGAATTAAGCACGCACGGAAGTCGACACAGCGACCCCAGGCGAACGGTCAAGTTGAACGGATTAATCGAGTATTGATCCCCGCATTTGCAGCTTCAACGCAATATCAAACGCAACCTGACTGAGACCATCACCTCCAGAAGGACAAGCTGACATCAACAGTACAGTCAGCAATACAAAATGACGTTCAGCAATTGAACATTTGTATGGGTTTCCGCCATCATGAGAACCAATATCCAGGAACTGTGGCCACTTGAGACAGAGCATCAAGTAAGTGTCCACCACCGGCGAGAGGGAAGTCAGACGCACTTCACAACGTTGTAGGTCACGTGATGGTGGCAAGACGATCTCCTGTTTCTACCGGAGAGCCAACCAAGCTTCAACAGAAGTACCGAGGACCTTACTTGGTTGTGGAGGTAATGCCATCGGATACCTACCACATAACAAACATGCCTCTCAAGCACCTGAGAAATAGGCGGTAAAAAATGACAGCCCATGCTAGTCAGCAACTGTTTAAACTCTCCTCAGAAGAGAAATCTTCAATCGAGTTGCCAGGTGACTGCACCCCTACGGACAGTCATGAGTGAGCAATGTGCCCTTCCCTTGTCAGATGTGAAGAATGTTCCACAGACTAACCAAAAATCTCCGACTAACTCAGCAATGGTCAAAGCGCAAGAAGCGAAAACCTGTGTGGTTCAAGGACTACGTTACTGAGAAAAGCTAAGATGGCCAGGATGGTCGAGTGTTAGCGTCACCACTAGTGCAGCAAATATAAATTGTTCTCCAACCTCCTAGTACTGCGAGCGTCCACCACTACCATTCTGTGCGTGTTGAAGAGAGGTAGCCGGATGTGTTCCCCCTCGCTCCTCACTCACGAAATCATTTTAATGTTCTTTTAATTAAATTAACCCATTTTTGATTACACTTGCTTCTCACGACCAGACAGCTACGGAATCTTGCATCACTAACATCCAGAACATTTTTGCACTTTGTCAAAAAGCCGACCGGCCAGGAATGACGGCCACAAGGTTGCTCACATCCTAAAACGTATTGCTGACGACGCATTCCAACTGGTCATCTTTAGACACTGTGTTACTGATAAAGCCACTGTGAACGGCTGCGGGCGTTTAGAAGAGGCTAAACATCGCCAATTCCCAACCAGCTTCAAGTGCCTCAGAATTACGACACCGATATCGACATGCGAAGATGTGCATTTGTCTCAGGGCCAACTTACACAGTTAGTCCGCCGCGAATTGGAAGACATGCTGCCAAGCTCTATTGCTTGCTAACGTAATGATCATTTTGTCACAGCGCTTCAAATGTCTGCCGTACAAGCGATCATACAATGACAAGTGAACCGGCATGTTCCTAACGAAGCGACCAGACAGCCGGCGCAAGCCATCTCGTCCTGCGTACTTCTCACCCTCCGGCAATGCCCCAATTCGGCGACGTAACCCCGCGACATGGAGGACATCTCATGACCGACCCATCTGTTTCTGATGGTACGGTATTGGCCATATCGTTCGCTATTGTCGCACCCGTGGAAATGACGGACTGTTCACGTTCACATTCTCTAGTTACCGTCGCTCGTTTGGAGATTGCTTCAACCCATCGCCGAATAACACCCCTCATGAAAAAGAAACACTCAACCTGGCCACGCGGTACCTCCGTTCGCCCTCTCTATACCGCCGCCAATATCTGTCATCCCCCCCGTCGCTCATCGCTTTCTGACTGCGATCGCCGCCTTTCGGAAACCTAAGCCGTGCAGCTCCGTGAGGGGGGCTGCACCATCGCACTTGCCCATAAGTTTTTTTCGAGACGTTTTTACTAACACAGAAAATTAGCCCCTCATTACAGTTGACGGTATTCGCATCTTGGCTCTCTCGGACACCGGTGCTGCCATCTCCATTATCAGAGATGACCTTAGACCCCAGCTCCAGAATGTGCTCATTCCCCCAAACTCCAAGCTCTTGCGTGGCGCGGACGGCCGTTTTATATCACCCATTGGAATGTGCGGTGCTCGAATCACAGTAAACCGTAAAACAGCACACGTTCCCTTTACTGTTCTCTCGAGTTGTCCACAAGCATTGATACTCGGCTGTGATTACTTATGTTCCCACGCCGCCCACATTGATTGCTCCACAGGAACAACTGCCCTTGACATTGTTACTTCATGCTAACATTCTGAACCTAATGTCCGAAAACAGTGCACGATTGAAAGTTACAAGATACAGCCGTTTGTCGTTATGACCATCCATGTTCAATCAAAATGCACCATGGCGAATGGCGATTTCGTCCTTACTCCTAACAAGGGTATGTTTTTTTTCAAAAGAGGTTGCCCTCTTATATTGAACTTGCCATTTACTCCAATGAAAAAGAAACACTCAACCTGTCTCTGTCTCTGTCTAGTAGTCAACATTGGTCATATACTACAGGTATCGCCCAAGGGTGCTTCCTTGGCAACTACTTCACTTCTGGATACAGTAACTCTACCAGAGTGACTAGCTGCTATCCCTAGCTCTCTGCGACTCCTGAGCCTCTTTATGTCACCACCATGGCTAACTCCGAGCGGGATCCTAACAAGAAACAGCTCCTGCATGGTCTTTGTGAGTACTATGACATGTTTGATATAGGATGTCGCCTTCTTGGTCATACCACATCTACCCAACACCACATCTATACTGGACTCAAAACGCCCGTTCATCACCGTCCTTACCGCGTATCCACCACTGAGCTCTGAGTTATACAAGAGGTTGCCACCATGCTTTCCGTACAACGCTCACCTAGCCCCGGATAGTCGCCTGTTGTATTTGTGCGGAAGCACGACGTGTCATGGAGGTTCTGCGTAGATTATCGAAACTTAACTCACAAAATCTTACGCCTATCCGCTCCCACGAATTGATAATATGCGGGTTTGTTAGAATGGCGCCGAATATTTTTCAACCATCGGCCTTCGATCTGGGAACTATCAAATAATTGTCAATGAATCAGATAGAAAAACAATTTCATAAATCGGGTCGGAACCTACAAATTCAAAGCTATGCCGTTCGGTCACTGCAATGCTCCAGCATCTTGGAAACAAAAATGGACCGTCTTTTGAAAAGTTTAAAATAGTCAGCCAGTCTTTGTTATCTAGGCATCGTAATTGCTGTTTCAAGCGCATTTTTATCACATCTAATGAGCTTGGCACAACTCCTCGGCCTTTTCTGTAAGGCGAGTCAACAATTAAACACGTTAAAATGCCGTTTCGGTTGTTGCCGGATAAAAATATTGGGTCAACTGGTGGGTAGAAAGGGGTCCAACCAGATCCTGATAAGGTTAAAGCTGTCCAGGAATTTCCCAAACCACGCTTATCTAAAAACGTATGAAGCTTTTCAGGACTGTGTTCTTATTTCTGTCATTTTATACAACATTTCGCATACATCGCAAGTACACTTACAGAATTACTAAAAATAATGCGGCTTTCTTTTGGCAATCACACCAAACTGACGCGTTCAAACGTATGAAAAGTGCTTTATCGCCCAGCCCCATCTTAGGGCATTATGATTGATGACTCTACCCCCACCGAGCTACGGACTGATGCCAGCGGCCCCGAAATAGATGCTATACTCTGTCTCAAAATCATGCAGGACACGACCGAATGATTGCTTACGCTAGCCAGAAGCTTTCCTCACTGTCTGGCTGTTTGCTGGGCAGTCAAGAAAACGTTGCCCCTACCTGTTCGGTCGCTTGTTTTTCGTAATTACTGATCTCCATGCCTCGTGCTAGTTGTCGTCTATAAAAGATCCTGTTGGTCGACTGGGACGATGGGCCCTTAGACTGCAAGAGTACAATTTCACCGTCATATATGGTGAAAATATATATAAAAGCTCCACCAGTACGCAGACTTCCTCTCTCGTCACCGTTTGGACTCAGTTGACCCCTCAGATTGTGGCACTGTTATCTCTGTTCTTTCTATATCAAACCTTCTCGACATTGGCCAGAAACAGCGCTAAGATTCAGTCTTTGGGTTATTTTTGTCGATGTGACCACAGGCACAACTAAGCCCTCTCGTGGCCTGTTCACTATCAAAGACGGCGTTTTCTACAGACAAAATTTCCGACCCGCCGGGCTTCCTTGAATTGTAGAAATAAGCACTTGAAAAGGAGCATCCTCGGTAAGTTCCATGATGCTCTGTCATTCTGCCACCTTGGTGTGGTTAGAACAGTCACTTGAGTCAAACGACGATTTTACTGGTCGGACATGTACAGGACTGTGAAGCGCTACGTCTCTTCGTGTGATTCTTGCCAGTGCCGCAAGACACCACCCTCGCGCCCGCTGTACTTATCCAGCATCTCGAACCACAAGAACACCCGTTCCACCGCGTAGGCATTAATCTTTTTGGACCATTCCTTCCTTCTCCAGATTGCCACCGCTGGACCGCAGTCACTGTCGATTACATCATCCACTACGCGACCAGGAAGCCTCTTCTAAAGGGGACAGCTGTTAATGTCACCCAATTCATTCTGGAAGACAGCATTTTCAAGCACAGAGCGACTAGGGAACTTGTCTCTTACAGGGGACGGTTTTTTGTATCTCGAATTGTGAGCTAAATTTGTGACATCTCTCACTTTTCATGAGAAAATGACGGCTTACCAACTGCAAACAAACGTGCTGGTAGAATGCCTTACTAAGACACTAGCCAACATGCTTTTCCTAGTAAAAATAACAGTTTGAAATCAGTCCGGAAAGTGAAATCCGGACTAAGGTCAAACCGGAGTCAGACCCGAGAGGCTGCTTCCGGTTCGCACAAACCGTGAATTTTCGAATCCGGTTCAAAGTCAAATTTGAGGAATTCCGGACAAGCAAAATCCGGTTCGCTCAAACCGTAATTTTCCTAATCCGGCTCAAAGTCAGAATGGAGGAATTCCGGACAGACAAATTCCGGTTTGCAGAAACCGAGATTTTCGGAATACGGTGAGAAGTATAATTGAAGGACTTCCAGACAAACAATATGCGGTTCAAACAAACCATTCCTTGCCAAATTGGGTTAAAAGCCAAATTGGACGAAGTTTAGACTGAAAATATCTGCTTTGCACAAATCATACTTTGCCATACCCTGTTCAAAAGAAAATGAGATCAGCCATCTGATGCCGAAGACTTTCACGCATACGGTTGAAACATCAAGTTGCCAACAATCCATCTTGATCCCGTACAGGCTGTGTCGATCAGAGCTCGGAGCGCAGAAGACGAGCTGATTTACGGCCCCAAAAAGGCGATATCACGCGATTTTTGCGCAAGTCATCGCCATCTAATTTCATCTAGCTTTGTCTATGCACTCTGCAATACTTGTTCATTATTATGCTTAAACTGCATTTTGTTATTTTTTAATTATTTTTTAAATAATTTCTTGATAACTGTCCAATAACCTTTTTTATATAATTTTCACCACATAAAACAAACAAAACAAAAACTAGCTCGATGCCACAGCTAGATGTACTCACAATCGAAAAGTTTCAATTCAGTATCTTTTATACCTTTCCTGCGGTCTCCTTGTTTATGCTGGAACTTTTGCCAGAACGGCATCGGATTCCTTCTGCGGAGAAGATGCACGCGAGGAACGAGCTGAACCTTAGACCACCGCTCGCCTCGGCGGAGACGATCGCGTGGGAGGGGGGGGGTGGGGGCGAGTTGTGAACTTCGAACCCGCAGCGGCCGGATGCAGCCGCGAAGATCAACAGCTGGGAAAGTGGAGACTTGACCAGAAAGAAAGCTGGAATGCAAACGAGCGGAGTATGAGAAAGTGGCACCTCGGTTTGGAACGAGTGTGTATAGTTTAGAATAAAAGTGTTGGGTTTTGTTAAGACGGATCGATATGTCTTTGTCCGTCTGGCTTCAGAAGCTTCCAGCGAGCGAAAAATATGCCGGAGACGCCGCCGCGACGGTATCATGAACGAAACATTGACTGTGCTCAGGATTTCTCAACGGTAACAGGTGCTGCTTGTGAGTTTGTGGTTCTCGCTAAACTTGCTTACTGACACTGTGTATGTGTCCATGAGATGCACCTGCTTTGTTTTATTAGCTGAACTACCGTACATCAGGAATTTATCCAGCGGCATTGTGAGTACTTTGAAATATATTTTCTTTAGGATAAAGAAGTCAGTTGTCCCTATTTGATATGATCTCTTTCGTCTACAGCTGCTTGTGGCCTGGTTTGAAAAAACGCTGGTTTTATCCTGTTTTTGAGTTATAATATGCTTGTAATACTAAATGTCCACAATAAATTTTCAGTAACATTTTAACTGCATTTTTGTCTATGGTTCACAATCATTTGGGCATCTAATCGGTTGATGGGCTAAGGGGTTTCGGCTTAAGGGTGTGATGGGTTGAGGGGTTTCTCTTGTGGGTATCTCTGTTTCTTCTTATGCAGTGCAGCAGATGCTACGAGCTATTCCTAAAAAAACAAGCATGGCGAGCGTGTCACAATACTGGCCACACCCCGCGCAGCTGTGCCCTACCGGAAAGTCAGGTGACATGCTTTCAGCACTGGATTTCCTGGGATGGCTTGTAGCATCAGCTGCTGTACATCGGAAGATGAAACAGAGTAGGTATGTCACTCTATTACACTATTCCTATTATTTTCCGGTGTTGCCTGATGCGGTTTATGATACGGTTAGACCCACCCCGGTGAAGCTCTACGGATTGGCCAGATACGGTTCAGCTTCGCTTCGACCAATTACGGTTGGGTTTCCGGACTGGTTATTTCCGGTTCATTTTACTGTTTTCAGAAATCCGGTTTGCTTATGGACCCATATGACGGACTGAAATTCCGGATTCATTCCGGTTTATTTTTTAACCGTTTTTTTGGGTAGGGTTGCCATGTACATTTCTTGTGGCCTACCCTAATTGAGACAGTGCACTACCTTACGTAACTTTCGCTTACAATTTTTCTCGCCATGACACCGCCGGTTATTTTGCTTCTATATCCTATTAGGCCTTGAGCCAACCATCATGTTCTACACTCTTTTTCCACTAGAGACCAGTCCTAAACTTACAGAGCACGCGTCGGGCTGAAAATGTCATGCTGAAGAGGCCCGTCAACTGGCACGCCTCCATACTCTGGACTCCCAAGAACGGCAATATTCCCGCGACGACAGCACGCTCAACAACTTGTCATATGTCTCAGGTGACTTAGCTTTCAAATAGGCACCATGACGTCGAAATGGAGTTGCTGAGAAGTTGCTCCCTGCTATTGTGGTCCATATAATATTGTCATTCGAGTAAGTGACCTCAATTATACCGAGGAATATGTCGAGCATTCCCAGGAGAGGCAGAACAGACAAGTTCAGACCGTGCACTTCCTCTGACTGAAGCCTTCTCCCATCAAACAACGAGTCGCCGTTTCCTCCAGGGCGGGGGTTGGGATAATGTTGGAAAGAAGCAGCTCCTTCCTTTGCGGAAGACAGCAGAGAGAAGTAGAGGAAGCGAATTATATGAAACAGCGCACAAGAAAACTGACACACTTCAAGCACACGCACACTGACGAAAATAAACCTTTCAAGTCGCGCCGACTATTGTTTTTATTTTCTGACTTCTTCCTCTACACCGATAAAAAAAGAGAAAATAGAAGATGGTATCACGCTTCGTTGTTTTTTTCATTGCTGCTTAGTAAGACAACTCTTATTCTGGGTGATATTGTGTCCTCTTCTAAAATAATTCGTTGTATAACACATTTCTAAATAAATTCAATATCTAACAAAAAACCATAAAAGTGTGATAACATTTTTTTTTTCATTTTCTTATAGGTGTAAAGGAAGAAGACAAAAATGCCAACCAGAGTTGACACTCCGCGCGCCATGAGAGAGCCCTTTTTGTTGGTGTGCGTGAGTTCTGAGTGTGTGAGCTATCTTGTGCGCTGTTACCAATAAGCCATGAACTTAAAGGACATATGCAAAGGAAAACAATTTAAACTGTTTGGATGAAAAAAAAGTCATAAACAAATTTACCACGAGAAAAAAATGTTTCGAGCTATATTTACGGCGCGAAATGAATTACTATCTTGACGCCCGCGGAAGCCCGCGGAAAAGTGTCAACTAGCAGTCACGTAACTGGTCACTATAATCACGTGGTGGTTGCGCTCTTCGGGAGCTTACTGTGGGCTCTAAAAGTTACTTCTTAATTTTCGTTTTCTTCTGTTCCAAGTCTTTTTTTAACAAAATATTTTGATGTTCGAGAAACAAGAAGCATGCCCGTTTTGACTCATACGACTCGAGCTAGATCTGCTACCCACCGGCACCAGTGTCAGCAGGCACATCGCCGGCCTCGCAGCTTTCCGTGGGGAGGTTCGCCGGTCTTCGAGGCGTGTCCTCGTAGGTGCAAAGCTTTAAATGCTTCATGTTGTCGAGACGTCTACGCTTCAACTCCGGATCCATTGCAAAATACGCAGACTACCACTGCTACCACTGCCAGCCATGAAGCCCCAGAACATAGGGCGAGCCGAAGTAGAGTGGAAGTCGCACAAGCTTGTGTGCATTTTTCAGCCGAGCAGCCAAGCTAATCCAAGGGGCTTACCTTTCCTCCCCGCGAAGCGCACAGGCGTGAGAGAGAAAAGTGAAATGAAAAACCTTTCCACCTCTCTTGAGCAATAATTGTCTCGCGCCATAAATGTAGCTATACAAATATTTTATTTTTTCTAGGAAATTAATATTAGTGTATCATCTTTCCATGCAGATTGATTAAATTTTTTTTCCTATGCCGTTTAAGCAGAGAAAAAGGTCGATCTGGATCATCACAACCACCATTATCCACTGTTTTCTCACCTAGTGTAAATAAAATCATCGTAAATTTTCATTGCAACAGCATTTATATTCTCAAACTTGGATATTCGAAAGCCAGAAACATCATCAACAAATTCCAATGTTTTTTTATTTATCCGAAGGAAAACCGTATTTATGAATTTGATTTTACTTTCCTTTCGGTGGCCGCTTTTATGGGTTGGCCACATATAAGCCTTACCAGACATGTAGACACAAAGCTTTTTATTGGTCTTCCGTAGGTTTGTTTCGCGACAAGGATGAAGCCGTATCACTTACCGATACAGCGCAGTAACCTTCAAGCGAATCTCTAAAAACTTGACAGAATGGTAAAGAACCTTCCGACATACAGAGGTAGTAAATAACTTCGCCAAAGCCAACATGATATGCGTTTTATGTAGCTTTTCCATGGTTTTATTGCCCCATGGTGAGAAGGCGACTGGTTTGATTATGAAAATGGCTGAAGAAAGCTATCTGATGAAAATGTCTGGATTTAGAGTAGTTATCTACAGTCCTGTGTGAAACTGATGCAGTGACGAATTCGTGCCAAATAGCCTTTTTTATAGAGCGAGTTCAAAGGAGACTTGTACTAACCTAATACAAGTAATAAAATTACATGTAATGATTACTTATTGAAATACTTTGTTATCATTTCAACAGATTTACTAAAAAGTATTCATCAGTGTAATCTGAATTATTTTGTGAGTAGGAAAATACTAGTAACCGTTCCCAACTTTTTTCTGCTTGCTAATGGTGCACTTTCTTTGTACAAGTTTGCTACCAAGGAACAGACATGTGCTCGTTACTTCAAAAATGTAATGAATTACAATTACAAATTAAAGAGCCTAAAATATAATGGATTATAGTTACAAATTACTTTGGCCGAAAAGTAATGGATTACTTTACTCGTTACGTTACAAATTACTTTCACGTTACTTTTTTTCGTACACTTATCCTGAAAACAATAAAACAATTCTGATATATTTCAAGAATGTTCTGCAACACTACTTTTATATTCTCATACGCCCGTATTATGGTAGGCATTGTAAAAATAAAACGTATTTAGGAGAAAGAGTGTAGGTGCAGACCGTTCAACTGTAAGCTGACAAGACACCGAAAGCTGCAACCACACCCTCCATCCCGCTAGCTTACGGCCTCCGAAAATGATCCCTGGAATTGTGCAGACAAAGCTAGCGGTATGCATGCTCAGTAGCAGTGTCTGCCTCCACTACGAGATTCGAAGCTAAAGAAGCCATCTCCGAAAGCTTTCTTTTGACTCGGGTGTTTCGCCTGTTATTTACAAGAAAAGAAAAACTTGGCTCTAACGTTACGATGTATAGCCAATGCAGAATGTAAATGTCCAGGCTTACCTTGATGTATTTCCGTATATTAGAGTCCGTTGTTCTTGCTGATGACAATGTGTGCTTTTTGGCAAGCAAAGTATGCACTGAAACTCTAGATTTCCGTTCTCCTTAATGTCCTGAATTTTGAACATCTTATTAAGAGATGGCCATGGAGAGGACGAACACTCCATGACGGAAAGCGCGACCAGTCAGAGAAAACGTGGTGGTTACGGGTTATCGATCGTTCATCGGTTCCCACTTTTCTACCAATATTCGTGGAGGCCAGGGGATGGGAGGGCATAGAGAGCGAGAGAACCGGTGGCCATCGGTCTCGCAAAACAGTAGAGGATCACACCACTTTTCCGCGTTCTCTCTCATTTTCTATCAGCACTCCTTAGATGGCCTAACCCTCCCCCCTTTTATGTTTACAGTTGACTTTAAAGGGAGGAGTGGACTCAATTAATAGGCAGTTTTAGAATAACGTACGCAATTTTAGCGCACGCTACAGCAAAATTTAGCGCTTGTATCAGCGCACGTGACGCAAGAAAGTTTTAGAATAGCGTTTCTCCGTCGCGAAGCAAAAGCCCAAGCAGCTCGCGCTTGCGACGCCACCAAGATAAAGTCACAAATTCTATTTCACACACGAAATGCTGTAACTTTAAAAAAAAATTTTTTTTGGTTCAGAGTACCATTTTAGATTTGTTTAAACATGAGAATGCGAGGCGAGCGGTTGACCGGTCGTGTCCGCTTGCGTCGCCTCAGCAAGAGAGGTCTCGTGTACTGACTTTCGCACATCGTACCTTCGCCGAGAAGTGTTCGCGCGTCGCAAGCATCAAGTTGCCGGTGATCGTTGCCAAACCGAGTACAATGTCGTCCCGTAATGAAAATCGCAGTCGCGAGGATGCCGCCGACGTCGCAATCACGACGCCGCCAGAGCAGCCACCGACATAATCATGAAAGCCGCCATTTTTTTAACTCTGCTCGTCTTGGCTTTAGCCAACTTCTCATCACGAATCCTCCTTGGAGAAGCGCAAAAACGCTTTGCGTACCCACGCTATTTTCGAAAAAAGCGCACGCTAAAATTGCACACGCAAAGCACAAAACCTGGCTTGCGTTCGGAGTATGTGCAGTGGCAACGACGCTATTCTTTGCGTACGCAAAGCTTTAGCATGCGCTATTCTAAAACTCCCTAATATGCCCAGACAAGTAAACCAAAATAAATATTGTCCGTACCCTCAAAGACGATGCTCCTAGCCTCGCGCCAGGCGCTTTTCAGCCACGGATCAAGAGCGTGCTAGAATAAAGCAGCGCCCATCAAAGACAAAGAGAATTCGACTCTGTCGAGCGAGGCTACATCGTCCGTTACGCGGGTTGTGAACCCGCGAATCGAGCTGGGTACGGACCCGCGTTTGATGTCTGTCCATGTTGCGGGAGACGTCGAAGAAGTTTGAAAGGGTGAAACGGTGTAAAACACGAAGAGCTTTTTCCTGCCCGGGAGAAGAAGAAAAACATGATGGAAGATGACGGAGAGCCTACTGGGTGTTGTCTTACTTGATTTTTTACTTTCGCACATTTGTACATGCCTTGCCCGTTTTTCTATTAGTTCTAGTGACCGGTCATACAAAAAATCGTGATTTCTTTTCGGCTATTCTCGCCTTCCTGATGTTTTCTATTTTGTTGAGCTTGTTCTCTGCTGCTGAATGTTCTGCGCTTATTGCTCCAGTTACTGTATTATGCTCATATTGTTTAAAAAAAGGTAACGAGTAATTAAAGAAATCCGTTACCAATATTTTATTACGAAATTACATTACAAATTACTTCCGAATAAAAGAAACGTGGCAATTATAAAAACAAAAAAGTAAAGGATTACAAGTAATCCGTTACTTGTAACGGATTACTTCCCAAGTCTGCCAACAAATCCTCGGGCCAAGTCGCGGAAGGGAGAGCCGAACGACGAGACGGGTCAACCTAAAGGGGGCCGCATCCCGCGATTTCAAGACGGTAGCGCGCATGCGATGAAGACTGAAAGGTCTACAGGTCTCATAACGTCAGGTCACGTGACATCAATCTTCCCGCCAAGTTTAGAGGGGAAAGTGAATTAAAGTTTAGGTCACGTGATATCAATTTCTTTGCTTAACTCAAAGGGAAATGCACAGACGGACGTACGGACGAACAAAACGTTGTGATTGAGGAAGGTGGGGAGGGTCCTGATGAAAAGCATTTGATGACTTAAAAGCAACTGCATGGACATCATTTAGTAGGCATTCATAAGCTCGTAGCAGCTGTCCAGGTGAGAGTATGTGACTCTGTCGAAAAGTGTTTCCAGCGGGGCATTGTAGAGGTTATCACACGGGTGTTGCAAGAGCATTCGACTTCAAAGATAGTCGGTCGAGAAGGTGGATATATGTACATACCGGTAAGTACGGCTGTGTGCATCAAAGACAAAATTGTAAATCAATATGGTACACCCTTCGTATATGGGAAAAAGTGCTATTACGTACCCCATTATTAAACTTTTAGAACAGGTATACATACTGGTTTTCTTTACTCACGTCTGTAAAGTCATGGGCGTTGTGAATGCGAAAGAGCGACGAGAAAGTAGCCTAGAACATGTAACCACATAAAATTGTTTTAATGGAACCCCAAATTTCGTCCGCCCGCCAGCCGACTCGTCCTAATCACATGACCAATACACCAATTAAACTTCTCGTTATATTTTACGAGAAAATTTCTGTCGCGCGACCTATACACCTTCAATTTACTCAAAAAACATTGCGAGAAAATCGACGTCACGTGACCTCTTTACACGTGACACGAACATCAATACAATTTCTCCACTAAATCTAGCAGAAAGATTGACGTCGCGTGACTTATACACATATAATATAGCTAAACAACATACGCCACATGACCAATGCAGCGGGGAAGTTGATAAAATTGTAACTTATTCAGTCCCCGAAACGACGGTTTAATATATTCTTAATATTTTCAAACGATTGGGCGTGAAATACCACTTTTCATGCATTATCGGACTTTGAAGATAAGGGTCCGTGGAGTTTTCTTAACCATACGATAGTGATAGGACTGCTAATGTGTACCAAAAAATTATTTGATAAAGCATAAAAAATCCGAGGGAGCAAATTAGGAATGCCATCACCATTCGGGGACAGGAAATGTGTACATCAACATGACTACCAACCAAGTTCCGGCCAGCTCCAAAATCTGCAATCATTCGTGCAGTACTTAAGGTGCACGAAGAAACGCGTCAGGGACTACGACAGGCGAGAGAAAGTGTTGTCATTTACACAGATAGCAGGGAAGCAATCAACCGACTCAGCAATATCCCTCGGATTGGGACGCTCATTTTTAAAATCAAGAGCACGAGCCTGCTGCTTTACGAACGCTACGGAGTTTGGGTGAGTGTGGACTAGGTTGATGGACACACGGGTGGCATTGGCAACGAAGTCACCTACGCGTAGGTGAGCGAGAAGGAGGACGACCATTCCGTCCTGGCATCCCAAATTGTGCCCGCACCAGACGACCCCGATCCGGCCACCCACATTAGTACGACCAAGCAGGACCCAAGACGCACTTTGAAGGAGCAAGTACTAGCCAACAACCACCCGCTGCCGCAGCGACGACCGCGATGTGCCCAGTTCCTTATACATGAAGCACGCGCCGGGGACGCGGTCACCGAGGACGCCGTCACCAAATGGCGAACGTATCGGAGACGCACAAATCGAACCCCTTTGAGAGCGAAGACAGCTAACTACAAGAAAGAGCCGAAGCCACCCCTACGATCACGTTCTCGACATGCGAGACGGGCTCGCTCGACCGTCGGACACCTGCCATGGTTATTCCCTGGTTTTCCCGACCTGAGGAACCGTTACCTCCAGCCTCACATCACGTCACTGCAGGAATGAACCCCCCCCCTGGTCCAACGACAATTGAGACTATCACGAGCTGCTTTTCCACTGGTAATTTGCACGCGAGGTGGACATCGATCGTCGAATGTGACACTGTTATTTATGCCCCTTGTCCCCATCTTAGGCAAACGCGCCATCATCTACCTAATAAAGAATTTTCATTACAATTCTTTGTCCTAAACCAGGAGTCTCCAAACATGTTGGCTAAGTGGTCAGACCGGGGATATGTCGCTGTCTCAAAGGACAGGAAAGAAACAAGGAAAAATAAATAAGAAAAAATAAATAAATAATTCTATAGATAATTTTTAAATACAAAATTAAAAGTTAAGGTAAACAATAAAAATAAAAATAAGGTAGAATAATATATCTCCTTTAACTATCTGTAATATAAGCTTATTATTACACATGACGCCGAAAAATAAAACTCACATTTGGTACGGACGGCCAACACCCCAACTCACCACTTCGCCGCCGCCTGTGTAGCCATCGCCTCCCGGTTCGACATCAACGTAATGATTTCCTGCAGAATGCGTTTGAAACATTTGTGTCAGCGGGTGAACATTGACAAGAAGCCTGAGTGTTGCAGCGTTAAACACATTAACAAGTTACTTTCATCTGAGGAGAAGATGTATTATATTCTTTTTGTATGGTGGGCAACGAAAACGTTGAAAGTTTGCTTGTTAACATTTCGAACGTAGTAGTGGCTGTTTTTTACAGACCGCCTTCCGGAAATATGTTTGAATTTATGGCTTTTCTTGAGAGTGCACTATGTTATCTTGGAACTGTTACAACGTCATTCTTTATTTTTCGAGATATAAACATAGATACAATTTCTGACGATCTACATGCGAGAGAATCCCGCGATGTCACACACCAGTATGCCTGTAGCAATGTAATAACACTAGCAACCAGGGTGACTGCAGACACTGCAACGACTCTTGACGTCTGTATTACAAACGTTGATAACAGTCAGAATACGGCAAGTGCACGTTTGTACGATATTAGTGACCATTTGCCTATTTTCTGCTTACGATCGTATTTAGGTAAGGAAAAATACAACTGTACAGAAATATTTTGGCATCGGACCAGAAATAAAGAAACGCTAAGTAATTTTGGCGGCCTTACAAAGCAAGAAAACTGAAATGACATCTACGAAGAGCATAACACTTTAGATGCCTATAAAAGCTTCGTGGCTAAATTTAAACACTGCTATAATGCAGCTTTTCCTTTACGGCGAAGTAAAACCGGACGTAAAAAAATGAGAAAACCATGGATAACGGGCGACCTATATAAAAGGATAAAATTAAAAAAATACATCATGCTTTTATTCAATGTGTGATCAAAAAAATACAGAAGCAAACTAAACTCCGACCAAAAAAGGCGAAATGTGATTACTATCAAAATAAATTTCTGCATATTCACAAGGATCATAAGAAAGTATGGGACATGATAAATACATTAACGAATCGAAAGCAAGCCCATTCTAGTGTGAAAGAAATCATAATAGATAATGTAAACGTCACCGGGAAATAACTAGCAGATGAAAATGAATCGGCGCTTCGTTAATATAGGAGCGCACACACGGGAAAATGCAGATATGGAGAAATGCGTTGTTGGGAAAAGTCAACTAGAATCAATCATGTTTTTTTCCAATGACGCCGTTGGAAATCGACAGAATCATAAAATTTAGAAAATGATGTTGCCGCTGGGGATGACGAAATAAAAGTCTTACCAATTAAGCACACCGTGAGAATTATTAGCCTTATATTATACCATCTAATAAATATCACACTTGCGTCTGGCGAATTTACCGATGAGTTAAAAGTAGCCAAAGTTATTCCCGTGGACAAGGGAGGCGGTGTGACCACCATAAATAATTATATACCAATTTCAGTCTTACCAGGTTTTTAGAAGATCTTTGAGAGAGTTATTGATGATAGGCTAACCAGTTTTTTTCTGAAACATCAAACAGTAACACAGGCTCAATATGGATTTAAAAAAAAGGTCTGCAGAACTAGCACTGATTGAAATAAAAGAAAAAATTGTTGAAAATATTGAAAATAAGCTGTATACACTTGGCCTATTCCTAGACTTACGAAAAGCTTTTTGATTCTGTGCAACACAATATTCTACTAGAAAAGCTTAAAACTTGCGGAGTTCGAGGAGTCGCATTAAACCTAATCAAATCCTATCTTACAAATCGCTATCAATATGTTTATATCAATAATCAATCATCTAGTAAAATGAAAATACAAGACGGCGTTCCTCAGGGTTCTCTCCTGGGGCCTGTGCTGTTCCTTGAGTGTATTAATGATACAACAAATATACCAGGCTCTCCTTAGTTAATAATGTGTGCAGACGACACAAATGTATTTTTCTCTGGCTTTACAAAAGAGTGTTTAGAAAATTCTGCAAATGCCTACCTCGTGAACCTATCAAATTGGCTACAAATCAATTGTTTAATTTTAAATACAAGCAAAACTAAATATGTAATTTTTAGATCAGTAAATAAGCGACATTGCAGCTCTATCAATATAACGTTTAATGGCACCTCATTAGAGCAAGTAAGAGATAAAACATTTTTTGGGTGTATGGTTTTCCGAGGACCTATAGTGGAATACTCATTCTAATAAACTTAAAACTGAATTATCTCGAGTTACTGGCAGCTTATATAAATTACAAAGCTTAGTACCTACCTGGTGAAAACAAACGTTATACTATTCCTTATTTTACTCTAAAATTAGTTACGGTACCTTGGTCTGGGGAGCAGCAACAGCTACGAACTACAATAAAATTATTATATTACAAAAGAGAATGCTACGTATATGTGAAAACTATAGAGGTGATAAAAGAAACTTAACCACACAGCCACTCTTTGTAAAATATAATATGCCCAAGGAAGACTAGGTTCACTACTTTAAACTGTTACAATGGACGTATAAGAATGAACTGCACGCCACCACAAAAAATAGCGTGAGCGCATATACGCTTCGAGATCCAAAGAGAAAAATGCCCACCATAAGAATAAATCATGGCCGACAAACCTTAACTTTTCAAATAATTAGAATTTTAAACAATACATATATGAACATAAACTACAACACAACTTTCTATAAATTCAAAAGTAAATGCAGAACGCTTCTGGTTGGTGGTGCTATTACATTTTCATTGTGAAGTTTTCTTTTCCTTTTCAAGTTCCATAACTTATCTTATTCGTGATCTCTATGTGTGTGAATTTAGACCATTCTTTTTTCTAGCTCAAAGTTCTCTGCAGGTACTTTTTGTTTGTACAGCTTGCATTACTTTGCAGATGACAAACGTTAATGACGTTATTAATGTGATTTGTGACGCTAGTGGTTTTACTATTTTAGCTGATTGCCTCTGTATTCGCAACTCCAGCGCGCTGCTCGCCCTCCCGCGGACGAACGGAGAACCAGAGGAACGGGGACGGCAGCGGCGGCGGCGGCGGCGCGGAAACGGTGGCAGGGACTGTCGGCCTTGATGCGTGAAGCCGTTTTAACTAAAAAAGTGAGCGCGTTAAAAAAGGAATTCTTGTGCTTCACCTAGCTACAGCCTTGCACGAAGGACTGGGATGTCTAATTTCATTAGGAACTTTTCGCGTTTCGCATACGCTGCGGATTTCTGGTCTTGTGCATGGCCGCCAGCTCAATCTGTGCTCAACGTGACGGAAAATATTCCAGCTAATAATGAAGAACTTTATAGTACGGTCTACGGAAAGTCTATTCTTTGCCATAAGTAGGAGAAAACTCGTCACGCAACGGTATGTCGAGCGATACAAATCGGGAATGGGTTCGCGTTTTAAGGCCGTTCCAAGGTACATGACCATTTATTCCAAGCAATTTAAAAAGACAGAGTAACCGCACTTGCTTTCAAGTAATAACAAAGCAAATAAAGAAATTCTCGAAGCATTTTAAGCGCCTCTGTGTTAGCCACCCGTTCGTGACGAGAGCTTAGAACGCGCAGTTTTGGCCAGAGGGACCGCAATGTTGTAAATAACACGGCAAAAAAATGTACGGTATAATAAAATATTGATTTTTGATAAAGCAATAAATAAAACCCATAAACACGAAGATTATGCTAATAGGCAGTTTTTGCATTGCGTACGACACCTCTAAACTTCAGGTTGACGCTCAGCGCACTGACGTTCAACCGTCGCTACCAACTTTCACGAGCGGCTTGATAGCCGTGTTGTGCAACTTATTAAAATAGCTTAAGTAAATGTAAATGACTGTAGAAAAGAAAAGTAATCTTTTTTAATTTTTTGGCCCTACTGCAAAACGTCTCGTTCTTTTTTTTCGGCACTCTTTCATGCGTATTTTAGCCGTTTAATATCTTATATTGCGCCATCATCAGGCATCACGTAAAAGTTGGGGCCGTCAGTCTGACGTCAGTGGGCTGCACGGCGAACTGAAGTTTTGGACTGTCGTATACGTGACAAGAGGTGTAAGGACTACAACATTTTTTTAGAGTGATGAGCACGGCGACGCTTCTGGCGCGCACTGAAAATCGTGCTTCAAAGGCGCAGCACGACCTTCCGGTTGTAATGCTACGCCGCTCGGTAGCCTGCGGTAACAAACTTCCTATCAATAACCATAGAGCCGTTTGATTACGTGTTGCAATACACTAAAACTGAAACGGTGAGCAACGAGTTGTGAGGCTGTGATGCGAAGACACAAATAGACCCCTTTCGAAATCCACGTGCCGATTATCAGAAGGTCGGAACCACTGCACTATGGCGGAACAACTGCATTGAGGAACGCGCAAGTCACTCCAAAAGATAGCGAAAGTCGGAGCTCGGCCAGCACTACAAGCCGACGAGCCAATCAAAAAGCGTCGAAAGTTCAACGTCACTGCGCTTATCACCTTTTTCTATGGGTGTGTTTTTTCCAGTGTGCCGTGACATTGAGGTTTTAGTCCGCCATTGTGCAGGGATTCCACAGCTACCAACAGAGGGCAGTATTTCGAAAGGGGTCTATACTTGGTCTATACTGCGAACGCTGCTCTTCCGAAGCTTGACGGTGACCGTTCGCGGCTCTCTTTTTAGAGCACTAATGGCCAGGCAAAGTGCAAGTACGATATCTTCATCACCCTCAAAAATATTCTGCCACAAACAGTAACGTGGCCGGTGCCTAAAACGCGCTCGCTCACCACAAGCGCTTCGCAGGTGCGTCAGCATCTTTGTCACCTGTAATATAATCCCTCCCTAACCGCTTCGCATTTGTAGACAAATAAATCATTTTTACCGCGCTGAACAGCGTCAGCAAGCAGGCGCACGTGATATCCTTAAGAATCTATCCCCGTCTCTTCCGCCATCTGGGAACTACCGCCCCGCCACCTATAGGGCGTTGGAGTTGCGAATAATATAATCTTCACTCTGCGTTGTTGCCTTGTTGTTTTGTTGTCATTCATAATTCGCTTTGCTTGGCTTGGGCGATCCTGTGATTGCGGCTTCTAGAGTGTGTATTAGTTCTGCTTTAATTGTTGCTTTGTTGTTGCAAATGACACTCTTCTCTGCCACGGCTGTACTGTTGGGCTAGCGCACATCAGCTCGGAGCACGTGGAGCAAAAGCTCGCGCTGGAGAACCCAGGGATCCTGGGTTCAATCCCTACCCATGCCCGTTTCGATCTGGATGAGCATCGTACCGGCGTGCGGTCGTGTACCACTACTGCATGGTGCACGTTAAAAATCCCAGGCTAGCGGTTGTACCGCACTGGCTAAATTGCACATCTACAGCTGAGACACCAGACGCCCACTGAGGCAGACTAACTTCCGGCTGTATAAACATACACACAACAATTTTCTTTTGCTCTTCACACGTCTCTTTGTCTCTCATTCTTACCGACGGGTGGACTACAAAGAACGATACTGGAATCATTTGTGTTGCAGCGAGAATGAAAAATTGGTCGTCCGTCCTAAATGTGCCTTTCATTCTTCCAGTGTCAGTTATCGTCGAGCCTATAGACGCTCCTCCGTTCCCTCAGATTATAATACAATTCATAATTATTATTTATTATTCAGCTCCCCAGAACGACTGAAGTCTAGATGCGGTGATGTTGGTGGTGTTGGAAATAACAATGTCCAACGAATAATATGTTGAGAGGATACACCTCGCGATTGGCAGTTTTCTCTCGTGTTCTTTGATATCTTAGTTTACGCGGTTTCTCCGCGTTGCGGCGCCGTTTTTTACGCGCGCTTATGTTTGCGGCGGGCGCTAGAAGCTGGCCGCGGGCCCGGCTTCATTGGAAGAACCGAGGCCAGCCGCGGGCCAGTTGGGAGACCTCTGCGGGCCAGATTTGGCCTTCAGGACGCGGTTAGGAGACCCCTGTCCTAAACCAACCTAAACGAGAGAAAGTAAATTTATGAAAATGTTACGATGCAGGCGAGGTGGTTGTTATTCGACATACAAAAACAAAAGACGGAGGAAGAAACAGATGTCAAACACAATGTCTCAAGTTAAGTTTATTCAATTTTCTTGTCCCGTCTTGGCAACCAAACGATATCAAACGATGTTTGACTTTCAAAAAAGTGAATATAAAACACTTCGTCAAACTTTGCCGTCAATATTTTCTTTTAAGTGATCAGCGTGCAATTCAATTGCACGCAGCTCCGAAGGCACGCGGATGCGTTTCATTTCACTTATACTTTAAATCTGACTTCGTAACCCATGAGAGAGGGGAAAACGGAACGGACAAGAGGAAGCTCCAAACAAAGCTCTTGGATTACGATGTCAGTATGGAACCAGCTCGATTGCAGACTTGCTTTCGTTTCAATAATCCAAATGTCTTCGCGATTTATCCATTCGCTTTACCGAATTTTTATTATCAAGGGCAAGAGACAATCACGGCAGCCATTTGGGTGCTGTGGCGTTCGCACACAGGTACAAAATCCCTTTCAACTTGACATTGAAAAAAAACTACGCTGTGGTCACGAAATTGTCCCAGGCAGCAGCTTTACCAGGCTCAAGCCTAGCTTAGAGAGAACACGGCACAGGACAAAAGTGTAGCATTTCCTAATGAAGAAGGAAACACTTTTACTCACCGGCTGTCACCGTTTCTCGGGGTTCTCCGGCTACCGTCCACAACCTATGGTCGTTGACTAAACTCAACGTCACCCATGTATCCTCTGCTACTTCTGAAAATAGTTCTTGTAAAAAAACGTCCCTAAAAAGCTGTTAAAATGTAGGAATGAAGGCGGTCCTCATGTGATTGTGCAGAGTAAGATATATAAAAAAATAAACAGATGGATTAATACTGTTGGCTATACTTGCTATATCACTCGTATTGGGCAGTAGCGCAGTAGCTAGCGCCACCTGCCTCGCGCATTCTGTTTCGGTGTCGACTTTGGGAGCAGATAAAAATGATGCCTAAATCGCATCTGTCGCTACGTTGATTCTCGACACTGCGTCAGCATTTTGCACTGGGTTCCTACGCGGCGAGGGATGGGAATCCAAAACTCTCAATGGTCTGCTTATTGTTGTGTTCGGAGAGTCGGTCTGTTCTCACGAGGTGTCGGCAGTTTCAGACGCAGCCACCCAAGCTTCCCTGATCGGAGTCACTTTGTTCGCTCTGCATTCGCAAAATGTAAATCGCAAACTGAAGTATGACAAGCAGGAAGCTTCTGGAACGTTCGGGCCTTGTGTGCGTCACTTGGATATGTTTAGAAGCAATAATTATATGACGCGAGCGCTATTGTTAAGTGGCGGTGAGCTAGCACACGACACGACAGCCACAACACCAAGTCCGCGCACGTGGGCGTGTTCCGATTGATTTCGGACGATGCACGACGGTGCATGCCCGGTGCACCTCGCCTCATGTCGTCGCGCACGTCCAAAGCCAGGATCAAAGGAACGGAGCGAGAGAGCACGGCAGGAATTGCACCACGCCCTCACGAAACCAGTCCTGACAAAACTACGACCGTCCCAAGGTAAGATATGGCTGCATGCATAACGGTAAGAAATGATGGCGCATTTAAAAATCGCTTTATTAAAAACATATTATACTTATGAATACTAAACTTACTTCAACCATGTTTTAAGCGTAAGGTCGGAGATAATATTTTCTATCGTTTTGGTACATTATCGGTCTTCGTGCTTAACTCTGAGGTTTTGTAACTTCTTTGCCAAATCTATAACTCTCTTCTATTATAAATTCATCGCGTTTTCAGTCATACATTTTTTCACTTACCCCATATATTAATTTTATTTAATGTCAATAACTACTTATAAACACGGACAATTGATATTCACAGTTCGCCTTAAAGGGATATCCCAGGTAGCACCAAAACATTATAATAATGTTATTTTTTTGTTTGGCCCAAACGTTTGAAAAATGTCCTTAATGTCATTTTATTTAATGTTTTCACAACGTTTATGTGTACGTTGGATTAATGTTTTTCCAAACGTTATTTTAACACACAGGAAACGTTCCTACAACATAAATTTAATGTTTGCAAAACATTAAACTAACATTAAAGGAAACATTATATTAACATTCGTGAAACACTTTTACAACCGCTATGCAACGTTTGTAAAACATTAAATTCACATCAAAGAAAATGGTACTGCTACACTAGCAGAATATCCACAAAATGTTAGAAAGAACTTTTCAGTTGACGAAGACAAAAATATTGTAAATCAGACGCAACGGCTACCCATGCAGTTACACCTCTGCTGTGAACGAGGCGAACTTCATGGGTAGCAATTGCATCTGATTACAATACCTTTGTCTTCGTCAACTGATAAGTTCTTTCTAACATTTTGTGGATATTCTGCTAGTGTAGCAGTACCATTTTCTTTGATGTGAATTTAATGTTTTATAAACTAGTGTACCAACAAAACCATAGGTAGTCAAAGCTGGAAGAAAGGTGTTGGAAAGGAACCTCCTTGAAACCCAAAGAGAGGCAGTGTTTCGCTACAGACATGGCTTTTCCAAGGTCTGAAAAAGCTAAGACTTGCAGCAAAATATTGCGTCCTGGGTCTTCGAGGAGGTCCTTTTTCGCATACATACATAGCAATGTTTTCCAGAAGATGAACCACCGGAATCTAGTGCACTATATACATAACTGCAGAGAATTGACTGTATGCACCTTTTGAAGAAGCTTGATCGTAGCATGTCCGTTAACTGAGGAAAAGAATGTTTGTGAAAGGCACAATACTGCACACTATTAACAACAACGCTAGAATGCACTATCATTACCAAGCTCATTTTCATCACAGCACATATTGAGACGAAATTAATTGCAATTTACTACCCTTGCAAAGATGAAATCAGTCAGGTACATGTACTAAAACAGATTTATTGTGGTTTCAAATTAAACCAAAAGAAGCATATTACATACGAGCAAGGATGCTGCTAGACTCAACTGTTAAAATGAGTCACCAATAATTTAAAACAAATCTGTATGTACTTACAGCAACAAGCTTGAAACTGACTAGAAGTGGTGACTAGAACAGGTGATTAGGAATGAACAAACAAGAGTATATATCGTGACGGCTTGAAGCTGAGCCATACCTACTTGCCACAATACCTTTATTGGAAGAAGGCATGCCTTGCTTTAACTTTGGAAAAAATTTACATTATAGTTGTCCTTGCGGTGGCCATCTTGATGCCCCTCCATGCTTGTGCTTATAGTTTTCCTCCAGTTGAAGACTTCTTCGGTATCTTCATAGTGAATGCAAGTGCAGCTTGAAATAAAGAGCAGAAGAGGATTCGAAATCAATACACAATAACAACAAATATGTATGTGACATACATGGTTAAAGTGAGCGAGCAACGTGCTTACTAACTAGCCCAGCTCCCCTGCTTTCTACTGTACATGACATATAAAACAAACCTTCCATAAATTGAACCAACATAAAAATTTGCATTGATATGAATACCCCATACAACAAGTGCTTAAGAAATAAAACTAGCAAATTAGAATTGCACAACTGTTCAGTGATATTAAGCACATTAAACTAAGTCAGATCTCCCTTCGTGTATACAGTAGGCTCGCGATAATTCGAACTCGGATATTTAATACTTCTGGTTAAGTCAAACAATTTTCAAAACTTGGGTTGTCCCTCTACTTTTTCAATGTATTCATAAGCCGCTTCACTGGAAGAGCGTTTTCGTGTAATTCATACTTTTTGTTCTCGCGGCACCGTTGAGCGCACCTTTTTCCGAGCACTGGTGCACTGCGGAAAAGCAACACCCATAAAGCTTGCTTCCGCTGGTGTTGCTTTTCCGCAGTGCACCAGGGCTCGGTAAGAAGCGCGCTCAACAGGGCTAAAGCAGAGCAGAGCCATATATAGACCGTTTTACTGAAAGAGGGCGAGGGAGAAAAGGGGAAAGGGCTACTGGCGCTTTCCTTCTTGCTGGAGCGTTAGAAAGAGTGAAAGTCCCGGATGAGAGGCTTTGCCGGTGTTGGGTGTAGGCATTGCCCAAACTTCGTTCGCGTTTTCTTCTCTGTTTTAAACTCCCAAACTTAATTAGAAGCACGGGCTTGGATGGCGACAGTCCCCCGGTCATCGGGACACCGTTGCTCAGTTATAAGGTGCACGAATAACAACAGAAAGCGTAGAATACTGTTTGAGGACCCATGTAGCTTGTACAGAATCTGGCAAGGTGACTGCGGCTGCAATGTCTTTGAGCTCCATCGCTTTCCACATGACCCCAGTTTCCGGCGGCAGTGGCTTGCATCCCTAAATCGAAGACTTTTCCCCAATGCCATCCTCTCGACTGTGCTCGGAGCATTTTGTGAATGGAGTGCGCACCGCACTTGACGCTGTACCGTCGATGAACATGGGGTATGCTCGCAAGGTGCGTGCAAGTTTTCTCCTAATAATTGCTACATAAGCTTGTAACTTTTTGGAACTGAATTTATTTTAATATCAATATTCTAAAGTGGTGACAATGACTCGATTTTATTATCTACAGCACTTGGTTGAAGGCTGATTTCCGCCGCTGGGTGTGGCTGGAAATTGTCAAAAAGTTAGTTCTATCGGTTTGCCTGAATCGCAATCTCCTGCGCGAAAACAGAGAGCCGTGAACCTATGCTGACCGTCACAACGCGACTAGATTCTTCTCATTTTCAAAATTAGTACATAATGTAGCTGGAAAGAAACCTTCAATTTCTGTTGCTGAAAGTTGAAACATGCTCATGCATCAATGTTTATAAACGTTGAAACATGCCCATGCATCGGTGTTTATAAACGTTTCATTTGAGGATCCCAGTGCTAACAAGTGTGTCTTTTGTCGAGAACTGAAAAGAGCAAAGTCGAGATGGGCCGATTGCCGGAGCGAGTAAATCAGTGCTTCAACGATTCAAAATCGATGCACGAGCATGTTTTAACTTTCAGCAACAGAAATTGAAGACAGAATTTGAAGTTTCTTTTCAATCTACATTATGTACTAATTTTGAAAATAAGAAGAATCTAGTCGCATTGTGACAGTCAACATAGGTTCACAGCTCTCTGGTATTGCGCAGGAGATTGCAATTCAGGAAAACCGGTAGAACTAGCTTTTATACGATTTCTAGCCACACCCAGCGGTGGAAATCAGCCTTCAACTATGTGTTGTACCTGATAAAATTGAGTCATTGTCAACACTTCAAAATATGAATATTAAGATAAATTCGGTAACAAAACTTTCTGAGCTGAAACAGCAATTATCACAAGAAAACTTGCACGCACCTTGCAAGCATATCCCATGTTCATTGACAGTACAGCGTTAAGTTTGGTGCGCGCTCCATTGACAAAAGAGTAAAGCTATATGCACTACGCGGTGTATCACTGGGGAGCTCGTTAACCCCCCCCCCCTTGCGTACATGCTGCTTTGCGGCGACAGTGTGCGGCTGCTAATTACACAACTTAACCTGTAAACGCCGCATCGCGGCGTCCAGCCGGCAACCCAAACCCCGCTGTCCCTGATCGCACCTCCGGAGGGGGAGTCCCATACCATTTAGTTCTGCGAAGTTTCGTCGACAACATTCGTTTATTTTCAGTGTTTATCGTAAAAAAGAAATGTCGTAAATATCGCCAAATGCCTTGACAAAACAAAATGTTAGAGAAAAAAAAAGAAGAGTAGCCCCCCCTCCCCCCCCCCCCCCCCACGGATCAAACCCGCGTCCACTTGCGTATAAAGCAGACACCTTACCACTATGCTATGCCAACGCTTAGAAAACTCGTTTAAACCATTTGTATTATATGAGTTTCGCTTAGTGCGTATAGCCATTTCCGCCCGAAGTGCAGTACGGAGTGCGTATAGCTTCACTCTTCACAAAATGTTCCGAGCACAGTTGAGAGGATGGCGTTGGAGAAGTCTTTTTGGTTTACAGACGCAACCCATTGCCGCCGGAGATCGGGGTCATGTGGAAACAGCTGCACTCACCTTGCTGGATTCCATGGAAGCTACATAGGTCCTCAGACAGTATTCAACGCTTTTTGTGTTTCGTTTGTCACTACTCAATGCGCGTTTTTGTTTTTTCTTCCAACTTTCACAATGAAGTACTGCCTGTGGCGCAACATATACAGGATTTTGTATAAAAAGTCAGTGCCCCAGTCGAAAACTATCTTTTGTCACTACTCAATGTGCGTTTTTGTTTTTTCTTCCAACTTCCACAATGAAGTACTGCCTGTGGCGCACCATATACAGGATTTTGTATAAAAAGTCAGTGCCCCAGTCGAAAACTGTACTAAGTAACAATAACAATAAGTGGTGTACTAAGTAACAATAATGTCTTGTTTTATTTTGTCATTTTTTTGTTTTGTACTTTGAGCTAAAAGTACGCCTCTGTATATATATATTTATTTTGCCTGTACTGTAGTGTATTAGTGCATGTTTGACTGTTGTCAAATGCCAGCTGCCTTCTTGGAGCTGGGGCCTCATCAAGCTGCACTTGTTGCAGCTTTTTGTCCCAGCTGCCATCTTTCTTGTGAAAGAAAATAAAGTATTGATTGATTGATTGAAAAAGAACCCTTTATACTCTTCGCAAACAACATAATCAATACAGACTCTACTTCTAAAGGCGCGTCACGCAATGTTTCGAGTAGTTTCTGAGGAAGAAATTCGAGCTTGAATCCAACCTCCCACAGTGGAAGCGAATACAAATGCCAGCACGCTAACGGCTACCTTTAGCAGTCATGGGTTCCGCAAAACACACCGCCTAGCCAGGTGGTACCAAGCCGCCACCCAATTTGCAGAAATCAAGCCTTGTCCACCGCACGGTCGATGTCAGGGGCCCAAAACGTGCATGGCCGCATGCTTTTCCCTGAATACCTGCACACCGGGCGGCACTGTGCAATAAAATACAACACAATACGAGATAAAGCTCCCTGATACACTCACCAAGTGCCTCGCTTAACCCCCGTGCCTCCGGTGGGACCTTTGCCTCTGGATGAGTTCCAGCAATCTGACTGCTCGCTCAGTGACAGGTCGGTTCCGGGACTTCCTTGGCAAAAGATCCAGGGGCATTCAACTGCGGAAAGCACGTGTGCGACAAGGAACCGCACACACAAGAACACGTCATAAACGCTCCGAACAGAAAGGACTCAAAAAGTAATACGAGTGGGCGAGCACTCACCAATTAGACTCAAATCCACAGCTGGTTCTATGAGCACGCCGGCACCTAGGACACTTCCTTTTTCCAAAACGTTCTTCGATGTTTGTTCCTAAAGCACCTAAAGTGTGAAAGCGCCCGAAAGTTTTGAAACTCGCGTCGTTTTTACGATGGCGATGGCGATGCGGCGATGCCCGTTGGTTCCGAGTTCCAACCAAGTTTATTTGAAGCAACGTGAATGTGCTTGTTTTAGTCGACTTAAATTAAAACTTTCAGATAAAAAAAATGTTGTAACATTTATATAATTATTTGTAATAAAGTGTGTTGAAGCGCATTGTGTACTAAACTGAAGCTTGGCTGGTTTGGCTTCGTTTCATTTTAACATGGCGGCGGCCATCATTGTGCCGTTTACCGTGCTCGACCTATTTGCTGTACATTGGTTGTCCTGATATCCACCTCCTGCGATCCGCATCAGCCACAAGCATGCTGGCCAAGTATTGTGTGCTCGCCGGAAAGAATATCCAGTCTTCTTGGAAGCGTTGCTCGAACGTCGTCAGCACCACGAACCGACTCGGCAAGCCTCACGTCGTTGCTTGGTTCCTCCACCGTGGTTCCTCCACTTTTCCGGCGATGGATCCCCCCAGCCCTGGCCTCAGCCCTACATGAGGTAGCCGGTGAAAAACAATCTACGACAACGCGGTGTCTTTGGAATGCGATTGCTGCGATCAGTGGCTCTTAAACCTCAGTAGCCCCCCTTCAATGATGAACTCTTCGATGTGAACGCCTTTACCTTCAGTGTCCAAAGACTGCTGCAAACCTCCGACGAGAGCGGACATCTTCTCCGGGCTCCGCAAACCCCAGAGATCTGTATGTGATCATGTTGTAAACATCGCCTCGCTCCGTCGGCCCGCCGCAGCACATCCGCCGAGAGATCGGCTCGCTCGAGTCTCGTTCTGCGAGCGGCGCGCCCGTTTCTGCCTCGAATATTGCTACAGCCGACACCGCCGCTCCGCAGCTCACCAATATCTCTGCGTCCACCCTGAGCCAGGACATGAAAATCCCCCTAGAGAAAGACGACTTAGTGGGAAATGGATCACCCCTGGAAAGCCCCGCAAATCTCGTCTTCCGGCTCACCCTATACCCCGAACTTCGCGTAGTTATAGTGCATCTCGCAATCCTTCCTGCTGGCGCAGCTGCGCAGCCACTTAACATTTTGCCGGCGTTCTTGCAAGCCGCACAGCTCCCTGCTCATACATGTGCCGACAAGTCGCTTCACCTCTGTCAAAATAACCGTCTCGCCGTCCTCTGCACCCATCACGAAGCGATCGTCAACCGGCTACTTCGCACTGTGGTTTTCGCGCTGTTTTTCAATATGGGCTACTTCGCATCGCCAGCATCACCTTACAAAACACTTCCCTTCCCGTTCACTCCTACACTCCTACACATAGCTGCATGGATGCCAGCCTTCCCACGGCACCAGCACCCCTATTTACATTCCCTACATACAAAGTGCAGTAAATATATCATACATATATTTAATTCGAATAAGAGAAAAGACAAAAACTTTATTATTTTGGGACACTGAGACGTTTATTCTGGCTGAATGAAACGAATATTATGTTTGCCAATTTTATTTTCTTCCCATTCCACACGTTATTTAGTCGTAATAAACACCAGATATGCCCAAAATCATTTTTGATCGTTTCAAAAAAAAAAAAAAGCATGACGGAAATTTTTTTATAAGAAGAAAAAGAAAAACTTTTTGTTTTATTTCATGTTTCTATACTTTCAGATAATATATCCACCACCTTCGGGCGTCTCTGTAGTAAATCGTAGCGTGATGCAGGTCACTTTAAGAGGGCCAAGGAAATATAGTGAACGCCTTAGAAGGGTCAAGCTGGCAAGCCGAGAGACTGACCGTTTATGAAGAAGGGACGAAAGGGCTGTCGTGATACACATCCATTGCTTTACTTATCCACAAGCTCCATAGTCGACATAATCACCACCTCTCCCCTCAGACCTTCCTGGTAAAGGGAAGTGAATGTATTCATGTGAATCAAAAAACAAGCTGAACAAGTACATTCTATTTATGGTCGTCTTTCTATGGATCACATTTTACATGTAGGTTTCCAAGATTTTCCGTTTTTTGGAGTTAGCAGCTGCTACAGAAAAGCTTAATCGAAATGCTTCCATCTTTATAGGGCAAAATACATAAAATGCAAAAAAGTTGCATAGCGTACGTTTTCATTTTTCTTGCCAATTTTTGTACCTTCACGCTACATTTCAATAAAATCTGAAACTAAAATAGTATACTACATTTTCTTACAATATTTGCAAAAATGTTATACTCTTTTCAAAACGTTATACCAATAAATTGTTACTGTACGTGGTGTTTCATTGTAAACTTCAAAATAAACAAACAATATTGTCAAATAATTTCTTAAATGTTCGTATTTGGAACAATTATTCAAAGTTTGAAAAACAGATATGTGATCAAACCAATACATTATTTCAGTGTTACTATTTATAACATTTATTTACTATTTTGCATTGACTTATGTTTCCTTGTAAACTTCAAAATAACATTGGAATATATGTTAAAATGTTATTTTGATGTTACTTCCTGCAACACTATTTCATGGTTCTGCATTCACTGTTACTATGTTTCATTGTAAACTTCAAAATAATGTTAGGAGCATAATGTTACTAAATGTTACTTTAATGTTAGTGCTCATAACATTGCTTTACAGTTATGTATTGAATGTTGTTAAAACGTTTTGTACACAACAATATCGTTGTATGTTTAATTTGAACATTACACTAACATTGAGAACATACCTAAAACGTTGTGTGTTCTATTTGAACGTTGCTGTAACATTTACACCTAACACAAAACGTTATTTCAACTTACACAACAAAAAATTAATGTTATTATAATGTTTTGTGCTACCTGGGATGGTGAACCGAAATTTGGATTTCAGAAAACAACGCAGGAGCTGTAGGAGGGACGCTACAATCCCTACAACACTACTCGTAAGGCGATATCTCGAATCGACGGCCGTATTTTTGGAAAAAGGGTTGAGACCAACATTATTAGATTTGCTCAGTTACGGAACTGCTCATAGATGCTGCATGCACAAACAGTACACCCCCTCACTCACCACGACTCGCCCGGCGTCGCTCGACACGCCGCCGGACGGCTGCTTTGGTAACTGAACCGGGATACGTTCGTTTCAACGTTACTAGAAACGTAAAAATCAACGGAAAAAAACTCTTTTTGTAGTCACTTTTATTGGAGTTTAGTACAAAACGAGGGGCGCGTGATATTTTCTAAAATTTTTAGTTTGCAAGGTTTTGCAGCACAATTAATATTGTTTTTATACAACCATGCCTCAGAGGTGATTTCAGGTAGCGCGTCCCGACCTAGGTGCATCTTAACTTCGGTGACATTTCGCGGCGCGTCCGCTGGGGAAACGGGTTGGCACCCCTGTAACCCTTTTCACCGTATCGATTTCGGCTTCGAAATGATCGTTTGAAGCCAAAATAGATGTCACGTGCAGTTCCTCGAGTGACCGTTGCGGGAGAAATGGCGGTGTTGTGATCGCCATTTGGCGCTTCAGCTGTGCTTTTTGGAACGCACAGTTATGAAACGAAAATATAGATGGCGCTTCGAACTACGGCACGCGGATCGAAGTGAGTGAGGGGGGAACCCGCTTCCGCAAGAGTTCCACAGCTAAGGTAATCTAGTAACGTTGGTTGAGACTGAACGTGGCCGACGAGGGGCGTGACGTCAAGATATCTCGTTTCCTCCTTTCTTCGTTTCGCCACCCCCCCCCTCCCCCTCCCAAGGCGGCGACGCGGAGAGGACGCGAGGTCAATGCCTCTCCTTCTCGACTCTTCTCGGAAAAACAACACGTGAACTTATCTGTCAAATACGCCTCTTTTTTTAAAAATACGGTCATTCGTTCGATATATCGTTGTATGAGTGATGTTTTGATGATGTAGCATCCCGTTGGACGCTTTTGCCGCCGTGTTTTGTGGAATCCAGATTTCGGTTCAGCATCCCATTAGGCGGCCTGTGTGCATGGCATGTAGGCTCGATGACGTCACACTGTCACGTGACACTCTGGCATCTCCAGGCGACTCCAATTTGCTATAGGCGGCACCATTCGTTTTCCAAAATGGCGGTTATAGTCTGGGTCGGAAATGCGAGCCAGTATTCCTGTTGCTGAGCCTGTCTAGTGTGCTGGCTTTACAGTGCGGCACAAATTATTCCCGCTTATACGGGAAGCTTGGGTGTTATGAGCGCGAGTCATCTCTTTATCCCTAAAATAAAAACGGTGTTTTGCGTAATATTTGCGCAAGGAAACACGTTCTAATTCTGAAACAAAACCGAAACTGACCTTTATTTCGGCTTTATTTTCTCGGTATCGGTGTTAATTTTGGATTATTTTATCAGTCAAGATCTGCCTCGGTGTAATTACTAAACTAACGAAGTTCTAGGCAAATTTGAGCCGTGAAATACATGTCCGATCTAGGCACTTCAAGATATTTTGGACAGTTCAGTGTCCCTTTTAAGACAGGGTCTTTCGTTTACCTTAGAGGTAACATAGAATATTGTATTTGTTGAAAAAACAAACAAACAGTGCTGACATGTGTTGTGTTCTTGCCGCCTTTCCTCGTTTAGATACTTGTGATTTAAAATATTCAACTGCGGGGATTTCAATGAGTTTTTGGGTATTTAAATGAATAACTGCTTTAATATTATTCCCAGCTCAAGGAGAACAGAATCAATCGAAATTTTACAAAATTTCGCCCCGTGTGATTAGTTAAGTATATGTTCACAAAACGTAGCAATTAAGAAACGCTGTTCACATCACAAAACCTCCGATAATTTCCGAATCAGACAGCGAAAGTCTGTGTGCCTGTGTGTGCTTTTAATGTAATGCATGACGCATTATACGTATTACATCTAGTGTTTGGCTGTTGGTCTATCTCGATAATGATGTCCGAGTTTTTATATGCTAAAAAGAGAACAATAGGGGACAATTCTGGAAAGACTATCGTGATTAAATGGCGTATTTCTGTGATCGTGTCGCATTTCAATTAATATTATTAATACAATTAAAATATCTTAATACGCACTTTTTCAAGCCCTTATATAATTTGTTGCTTGTGATATAAATTCAAACAGGCGAAAAAGTATGACAATCAAAAGTGTGAAAATTATCGACATTAGTATGAATTGCAGCATTTTTAGTTAAAAAGTCGTAGAATTAAAACGGTCTAAAACCAATGACAACATTCTAGCCAATCTGAGAAACTATAAAAAACAGTTATACTTCGTTTCACCTTCCGTCCAGACGCAGCCGATGCTACGAGATTATATGACGAATCAGACAGCGTCAAAAGGGCATCATCATGGTGTTCGCAATGTTTCTGTCTGTGTTTTTCATCGCTGAACCAATCATAAACAGAACAAGCCTAATGATTTGCACTTTTGACGCTGCTTGATTGGTCCCGTTCCCTCGTAGCATCCGCTGCGTCTGGACGGAAGGTGAAACGAAGTATAGAGTGCAGGCAAGCTGGTGTAGGTTTACCATTTTTTTCGACTACCTGAGACTGGGTGGAAGAAACAAGACGACGTCTCAAACACAGCTAACCACTTAGTTCTGTGCTCCCTCCTTCTATACATGAACCCGAAATCGTCACCAGAAAGAACACACTCAAAACAATGGCACCAAAAGGACACGAATTGACCTTGCAGCCACGCTTGTTTTCAAAGAAAAAAAACACCCGGAACCAACAAAAGGTGCACAGATCAAAACATCGGCCGAAGAGAACATGCTTTGACCTCGCAGCAACTCTTAACTTTACAAAAAACGAACAAGCGAACCACACGGAACCGACTGCAGTTCGAACCCATCGACTTATTACACCTTTTTTTCCCTTTACGTACGCATATAAACGGAACAAGATCACGACAAAGGGGCTACCTCTCGCGAAAAACACAATACCTGTTCAATCCATAGTCGCAGAAAAGCTTTCGCACTGTCACTAAGAAGCATAGTCGCCTGGCTTATGCAATTGCCGATCAACCTAAGTTTTACTGTCTCTTTTACAACCCTTTTGACGTCATTGACCTCTTTGCATATTACCGCTGTACCGGACCACTTGGCTGTGCAGTTTCTGCTCTCTTGTACATGCGTCGAAATTTCGGAATTAGGCGCTTTTATGTTTACGTTTGTTTTGTGTTCAGTTAGACGATCGTTCAAGCATCCTATATATCTAAAACCGCAAGTCATCGGTATCTCGTAAACGACACCAGTTTCACAAAGCCCAGATTTTTCCCTGTGGCCCTTTCGGCACCCTTTTTTCCCTCTTTGAAACGGGGTGAGGTTGCCCAACTTAAAGTCCGAGCTGAAGACCATATTAACGCCAAATTGTTTTGCACATGTTTTTACATTGTGTGGCACGGTGTGAAAATAAGGCATCACTGCGATCCTAATTTTTTATTTGTCCTCTGCCTTTTCCTTTTCCCGGTTCATTAAGGTCACTTGCCTCCCGATGAAATCTCCCTCGTAGCCTGCGTTAATCAACCGTTGTCACTGCCCTCTGACTGCATTAGCCATGAAATGAACAAAAGACCCGTTTAGAGCATTGGTGAGCCACGATCTAACGATACTCGCCTTTCCGTCCTAAAATGTCAACTCTTTTTGGGAATACTGGTTTTGGGGCATTTTTTCCGTACTCCCAACATAGGGCTTTACCCACATGAAGTTTTAGGTCTAAAAACTGTAACGTATCATTCGTTGTTTTTTTCACTGTGAACTTCAGTTCAGGAGCTGATTACACTATTAGTGACTTTAGCCTCTCCGTAATTCCACTCTGCAAGGTGCATATTGCCGCGAGCGCAGCTGACTAAGCAGGCAGCGCGCTCGTGGCCTAACGGTTATCGCGCGTGCCTTCCACGCAGAAAGCTCAGGGTTCGATCCCTGGGAGCACCGCGTCTTTTATTTATTCTTCCAATTTAGATTTCTGGTAATTTCGAGAACCGTGTTGCTCGTTCTAGGTTAGAATGTTCTGCACGCCGAATGTCCCAGGCCGAATGTTCCAGAAGCCCACGCGTGCACAAAAGGGGCTCCGCGTAACCATCCGGACTCAGTTTCGCCTCAGCGTTCGATCCTGCTGCTTCGCCGCTTTCGACGCCCGCGACGCTCGGTTATTATCTTCTGTTTCCTTTTTACTTTTGGGCACAAGTTCGCCCCATTAAACGTTTCAGTTTTCCAGTTATTATTTTGTTTCCTCGCCTGTCCGTTCGTGACATTTTGGTGGAGGTGCGGGGTACCGCATGCCCCTGCCGCGTACCCCTCCGAGGGCCCGCAGTGCAAGTCCGACGCCAAGCCCACGAAGAACCAACGAAGACACTACCGAGATCCGGCTCAGTCGTCGCACCCAAGGCCTACACCCGGAATTCGGACCTCTGCCGCCCAGGACCAAGCAGCCAACGAGGCCGACGATGGCCGACCAGTCGCCGACCCCCGTCGCTCCTGCCGTCGTCTACCTGCCCGCCGCTCCCCGTACGCCGATTCCCTTCCATGGCGAGATCCACGAGGATGTCGAAGACTGGATCAAGCACTACGAGCGTGTGGCGCGCCACAACGGATGGACTGCGGAGCAGTGCCTCCAGAACCTCTACTTTTCGCTGGAGGGTACTGCGGGGCATTGGTTTGAGAATCACGAGGCTTCGCTTACGTCGTGGGACATCTGTGTGGCCGAGTTGCAGCGGACGTTCGCCACCCTACACCGACGGGAGAAGGCAGAAGATCTCCGAATTCGAAAGCAGGGCCCCGACGAAAGCGTCACAAGCTTCGTAGAAGATGTCCTCCGCCTGAGCGCCCATGCCGACCCACGAGCCACAGACGACAAGAAGCTGCGGGTCCTCATGCGCGGGGTGAGAGACGACATCTTTGGAGGCCTCGTGCGCAACCCGCCAAACACCGTCGAAGCCTTCGTCACCGAGGCGACAAACATCGAGCGCGCCCTCCAAGCGCGCGCTTCTCACTACCAGCGACATCCAAGTGTCGCTGCAACCGCGCTGCTTGGCGGCGAGAACGCTCCTGGTACGGACATCCGCGAAATTATCCTGGAGGTCGTCTGGGAGGAACTCAGCAGGTTGCTGCCAGCCTCGAGTCGTCCAGCGACACTCTCTATCGCCGAGGTTGTGCGCGAGGAAGTCAAACGGGCGGTCCAACCTGAAATTCCCATCAACGTGACGACGCCAGAAGAACCGACGTTGAGCTACGCCGCTATGGCACGACGACCGCCGCAAGCTCCCCGCCAAGCCATGGCGCCACCCCGAAGAGACGCCCCAACGCCGCACTACCCCCGACGACAGGAAGATCAGGCGCACGTTCGCCAAGAGCAACCTGCGCCGAGGAAGACAGACGTCTGGAGGACGGCTGACCGACGCCCGCTGTGTTACCACTGCGGGGAAGCTGACCATGTGTACCGCCGATGCCCATACCGACGACTCGGGCTGCGCGGATTCCACCCTAACGACCCGCGACCCCGGTATGGCGAACGCCCTCGGGAGATCGACGAGTACCTGCGACGACCTCAGTCCCCCCCGCCCCCCCCCGAGCCTGCGTCCCACCGAGAGTTCCGGTCGCCTTCGCCACGACGTCCAGCTTCGCCGATGCACCGACCCCGACGTGAAAGCCTGTCGCCCCTCGCTCCCCGCCGGGGAAACTAGGCGCGGCAACCCCTGGAGGTGGTGTTGCCGAAGATGACCGACGCAAACATCCTCCACGAACGTCGGAGGGCCCCCACTCTAACGACGCCGGACGCAAAAACGACGCTCCTGCGACGGTAAAGAATAACCTAAACGCCGTTATCGACGGTCACGACGCGTCGGCTCTCGTCGACACCGGAGCAGACTACTCCGTCCTGAGTGGAAGGCTCTCCCAACGCCTTCGGAAGGTGACGACGCCGTGGGATGGTCCACAGATACGAACTGCCAGTGGGCACCTCATCACACCAGTCGGGAGGTGCACCGCTCGCGTCGAGATTCACGGTGAGACATGTCCGGTGAAGTTCGTTGTCCTACGAGACTGTGCAAGAGACGTCATACTCGGCATGGACTTTCTCTGCGAATACGGCGCCGTCATCGACCTGGAAGCCAACCAGCTGACACTGCGGAAACCTGTTGTGACGTCCGGGGATCAGGAAACAGCATCGGCCACCTCAGCCACAGCACGTGTATTGTCCGAGCACGTGAACTTGCCACCGCGCTCGAGTGTGCTGGCGACCGTCGGGACCGAAACAGCAATCTGCAGAGACGCCCTGCTGGAAGGTAATGTTCAGCAGCTCCTAGGCAGAGGGATTGGTGTCGCCAGAGGCGTAACAAAGCTTCAAGATGGACGCACCGCTGTCCTTGTTACGAACTTCCGACAAGAGGCTCAGCACCTTACAAAAGGTACCACCGTGGGACACATCGAGGAGCACCAGGACTCAACCGCAATCACCGGAATATCTGAAGACTCCACTTCGTCGCAGCGCGAGACAGCGTGATCCTCTGATCTCGACATCGACCCCACCCTCCCCTTTCCCACCGACGACAGCTGACTGACCTCCTCGCCGAGTTCTGTGAGTGCTTTGCCACGTCATCAAAGGTACGCCAGACGACGATTGCAAAGCCTCGAATAGTTACTGATGACGACGCCCTTCCTGTACATTGACCGCCGTACCGAGTTTCCGTGAAAGAAAGGGAAGTCATCCCGAAGCAAGTTCAGGAAATGATTGATGACGACATCGTCCAGCCCTAAAACAATCCGTGGGCTTCCCCAGTAGTCCTGGTGAAGAAAAAAGACGGAACATTGAGGTTCTGCGTAGACTATCGCCGGCTAAACGCAGTAACAAAAAAGGACGTCTACCCGCTGCCACGCATCGACGACACTCTGGACCGGCTGCGCCACGCCCGATACTTTTCGTCGATGGACCTGAAGGGTGGGTACTGGCAGATAGAGGTCGACGAACGGGATCGGGAGAAAACTGCCTTCGTCACGCCGGACGGACTGTACGAATTTAAAGTGATGCCATTCGGACTGTGCACCGCACCGGCGACCACCCAGCGCGTAATGGACACCGTCCTATCCGGCTTGAAATGGCAAAGCTGTCTCGTCTACCTCGACGACGTCGTGGTATTCGCAAGCGACTTCGACGAGCACCTAAGACGTCTGCGAGCCGTGCTACAGGCTATCCAGAGCGCTGGACTCGACACTAACGCCATCAAAATGTCGGTTTCCTCACGGCAAGCTCAAATTCCTGAGCCATGTCGTGAGTGCTCAGGGTGTAAGCCCAGACCCTGACAAGACATCCGCTATTGCCGACTTTCCGAAGCCATCAGACAAGAAAGCCGTACGAAGATTTTTTGGGCTGTGCGCTTACTACAGACGTTTCGTTCGCGATTTCGCCAAGGTTTCTGCACCGCTCACGCATCTGACGAAGGACGACGTGGACTTCCGTTGGGGGAGGCGCAAGAACAAGCGTTCAACGAACTGAAGGAAAGACTCCAATCGCCCCCATCCTCGGACACTTCGATTCATCAGCGGAAACCGAAGTTCACACGGACGTCAGCAACGCCGGGCTCGGCGCGGTACTCGTCCAAAGACAAGATAGAGCCGAGAGAGGGTGGTCGCTACGCAAGCCGGGCGCTGTCCAAGGCAGAGAAAATTACTCAACGACTGACAAGGAATGCCTCGCTGTCGTCTGGACGTTAACCAAGTTCCGCCCGTACCTGTATGGAATCCCATTCCGCGTCGTCACGGACCACCACGCTCTCTGTTGGCTCGCCAACCTTAAGGACCCGTCAGGACGCCTCGCTCGCTGCAGCCTTCGACTGCAACAATTTGACGTAACCATTGTGCATAAGTCTGGTCGTAAGCATAACGACGCCGACTGTTTGTCTAGGGCCCCAGTAGAATCTCCCTCTGACAGCACCGACGACGAGGATGATGCCCGTTTTCTCGGCGCAGTTACAGATGCCAACATGAGAGCACTCCAACGCGACGACCCGGAACTTCGCGCCGTGATAAACTACCTCGAAGGTCAAGGAAGTTCAGCTCCACAAGTCCTTGCCCGAGACTTGTCAAGCTTCGTTCTGCGACAAGGCGTGCTCTTCAAAAAGAACTTCGGAACCAGTGACCCTGCCTGGCTGCTGGTTGTACCTGGCAGCCTGCAGAGAAGAAATCTTTCAAGCATGCCACGACGACCCGACGGCTGGACACCTTGGCTACAGCAGGACGCTCGCCCGGATTCGTGACAAGTACAACTGGCCGAGACTTCCGAAAACCGTCCATCTGTACACATGGTCGTGCCATCAGTGCCAACGACGTAAGAAGCCTCCGATGAAGCCAGCAGGACTCCTGCAGCCGATATCTGCCCCGACTACTCCCTTCCAGCAGGTCGGAATGGACTTACTTGGGCCATTCCCAACATCGACGCAAGGAAACCGTTGGATTACTGTCGCGACCGATTATCTTACACGATACGCCAAGACGAAAGCCCTTCCAGCGGGCACAGCGGTTGAAGTCGCCAAGTTTTTCGTCGAGTCCATTCTCATTCGACACGGCGCACCTGAAGTGCTGATCACTGATCGAGGATCATCTTTCATGGCCCAGCTGATGCAAGAAATCCTTCGTCTCAGCCACACCAGTCATCGTCGCACCACGGCGTACCACCCGCAGACCAACGGGCTGACGGAGAGACTCAACAAGACCATCGCCGACATGATATCCATGTACGTTGACGTGGAGCACAAGACATGGGACAGGGTGTTGCCGTACGTTACGTTTGCGGTACAACACAGCGGTTCAAGAAACCACTGGAATGACGCCGTTCCAACTGGTGCACGGCCGGACGGTTACCACGATGCTCGACACCATGCTGCCTCACATGCCTACCGACGACGGCAGCGACGACGCTCAACTGATCTCTCAACGCGCCGAGGAAGCTCAGCAGCTGGCAAGAATCAAGATTCAAGACCAACAGCGAGTCGACGCACGCCGGTATAACCTTCGTCGCCGGGACGTCCACTTTCAACCCGGAGACCGGGTATGGGTGTGGACACCGATTCGGCGCCGCGGTCTCAGCGAGAAGCTTCTCAAGCGCTATTTTGGACCCTACAAAGTCATCCGACGCCTCGGCGATCTGAACTACGAAGTTCTACCCGACGGAACGCGCCCATCTGCAAGACGCCAAGCCACGACCAAGGTGGTGCACGTCGTCCGGCTCTAGCCGTATTACGAACGATAGAACTTTGGACTCTCGTCAAAGAGTGAACTGTGAACTGGGAAGTGTGAACTGTGGCTCGCGACTCACTATCTCTTGTTGTGCATTTGTGTTTTACCTTTCGGGACGATGCACTTTTTAAAGGGGGAGTAATGCCGCGAGCGCAGCTGACTAAGTAGGCAGCGCGCTCGTGGCCTAACGGTTATCGCGCGTGCCTTCCACGCAGAAAGCTCAGGGTTCGATCCCTGGGAGCGCCGCGTCTTTTATTTATTCTTCCAATTTAGATTTGTGGTAATTTCGAAAACCGTGTTGCTCGTTCTAGGTTAGAATGTTCTGCACGCCGAATGTTCCAGGCCGAATGTTCCAGAAGCCCACGCGCGCACAAAAGGGGCTCCGCGTCACCCTCCGGACTCAGTTTCGCCTCAGCGTTCGATCCTGCTGCTTCGCCGCTTTCGACGCCCGCGACGCTCGGTTATTATCTTCTGTTTCCTTTTTACTTTTGGGCACAAGTTCGCCCCATTAAACGTTTCAGTTTTCCAGTTATTCTTTTGTTTCCTCGCCTGTCCATTCGTGACAATATCGCCGCGGGCGCAGCTGACCAAGTAGGCAGCGCGCCCGTGGCATAGCGGTTATCGCGCTTGGCTTCCACGCAGAAGGCCAGGGTTCGATTCCTGGCCGCGCCTACACCTTTTTGCTGACGCTGTAATGTGAAGTTCTAGTAAGTTCGAGAGCCGCCTTGCTAATTCGAGGTTAGAATGTTCTACGAACCGAACCTTCCACGCCGAATGTTCCCGAAGCCCACGTGTGTACAAAAGGGGCTCCGCCTGGCAAGCCGAGTCAGTTTCGCCCCAGCGTTCGATCCAGCTGTTTCGCCGACTCGACGCACGCGACGCTCTGTTGTTATCTTCTGCTCTCTTCTTATTTTTGGCACAAGTTCGCCACATTAAACGTTTATTTCTTCCAGTTTATTTATTGATCTTTTTGGTCACTACCCGTGACATTTTGGTGGAGATGCGGGGTAACGCATGCCCCTGCCGCGTACCCCTCCGAGGGCCCGCAGTGCAAGTCCGACGCCAAGCCCGCGAAAAACCAACGAAGGCACTACCGAGATCCGGTTGAGTCGTCGCACCCAAGGCCTACAACCGGAATTCGGACTTCTGCCGCCCAGGACCAAGCAGCCAACGAAGACGACGATGGCCAACCAGTCGCAAGCCCCCGCCTCTTCTCCCGTCATCTACCTGCCCGTCGCACCGCGGACGGCTGCCCCCTTCCACGGTGAACTCTACGAAGACGTCGAAGACTGGATTGACCAGTATGAACGCGTTGCCCGCCACAATGGCTGGACCGACGAGCAGCGCCTACACAACGTTTATTTATCGCTTGAGGGGACCGCCAAGCACTGGTACGAGAACCATGAGTCCTCTCTGACGTCGTGGGACATTTTCAAGACCGGTCTGAAAGCTACGTTCATCAACCACCACCGCCGAGAGAGAGCTGAGGACCTACTGCGAACCAGAACCCAGGGCCCCAACGAGAGCGTCACCGGCTTCGTAGAGGACGTTCTGCGCCTAAGTGCCCGCGCCGACCCTCGGGCTACAGAAGAGAAGAAGCTACGAATCCTCATGCGCGGGGTGAGAGACGACATCTTCGGAGGCCTCGTCCGCAACCCGCCGGCAACCGTCGACGCCTTCGTCACCGAGGCAACAAACATCGAGCGCGCCCTCCAAGCCCGCGCTTCCAACTACCGGCGGCATCCAAGCGTCACTGCAACCGCTCTGCTTAGCGGCGAAAACGCTCCTGGTACGGACATCCGCGAAATCATCCGGGAGGTCGTCCGGGAGGAAATCCGCCGGTTGCTGCCAGCCGCAAGCCGACCAGCGACGCTCTCCATCGCCGAGGCTGTGCGGGACGAAGTTCAGAGAGCCATCCAACCAGAGGCTCCCGTCGCCGTGGCAGCCACCGAGGAGCCCACGCTGACTTACGCCGCAGTGGCCCGACGGCCACCGCCTCCTCCTCGCACCTATGTCGCGCCGCCCCGACGTCAGTCTCCTGCGCCGCAACACGACAGACGCCACGACGACCCGGCGCAGTACGCCCGCCCGGAGCCTCGCGCACCCCGGAAAACCGACGTGTGGCGTACGCCCGACCGACGCCCTCTGTGCTTCCATTGCGGGGAAGCAGACCATACCTACCGCCGATGCCCATACCGACGACTTGGGCTGCGCGGGTTCCACCCGAACGACCCGCGCCCCCGTTATGGTGAACGACCTCGGGAGATCGACGAGTACTTGCGACGACCTCAGTCCCCCGAGCCTGCGTCCCGCCGAGAGTTCCGGTCGCCGTCGCCGCGACGTCCAGCTTCGCCGATGCACCGACCCCGACGTGAAAGCCTGTCGCCCCTCGCTCCTCGCCGGGGAAACTAGGCGCGGCAACCCCTGGAGGTGGAGTTGCCGAAGACGACCGACGCCAAGATCCTCCACGAACGTCGGAGGGCCCCCACTCGAACGCTACCAGAGACCGAAACGACGCCCCTGCAACGGTGTCCAATAACCTAAACGTCGTCATCGACGGCCACGACGCATCAGCACTCGTGGACACCGGAGCAGACTACTCAGTCTTGAGTGGGAGGTTCTCCCGCCGCCTTCGAAAAGTCACGACGCCGTGGGATGGACCTCAAATACGAACCGCCGGAGGGCACCTCATCACGCCGGTTGGGAGATGCACTGCTCGCGTCGAGATCCACGGTGAGACGTGCCCTGTCAAGTTCGTCGTCCTGCAAAACTGTTCGAGGGACGTCATCCTCGGCATGGACTTTCTCTGCGAGTATGGCGCCGTCATCGACCTCGGAGCAAACCGGCTGACGCTACGAAAACCTGCTCCACCACCGGAGGAACCCAAAGCGACGTCATCCGCGGTACGAGTCCTCGCAAACCACGTGAACCTACCACCGCGGTCAAGTGTTTTCGTACCCGTCGGGGTTGATGAGACTTTCTGCGGCGACGTTTTGCTCGAAGGAAGCCTCCAGTTGCTTCTAGGAAGAGGGATCGGCATCGCGAGAGGCGTCGCGGAGCTCCAAGACGGACACACTGTCGCACTGGTAACGAACTTCCGACAGGAGGCCCAGCACCTTACGAAAGGCACCACCGTGGGTCACGCCGAGGAACTCCCGGACTCAGCCGCAATCGCCGGAATATCAGAAGACCCCTCTTCGTGGCCACCCAAGACAACGCCGCCTTCGCAGTTTGACATCGACCCAACCCTGCCTACCCCACAACGACGGCAGCTCAGTGACCTTCTCGCCGAGTTCACTGAGTGCTTCTCCACGTCGTCAAAGGTGCGCCAAACGACCGTTGCGAAACACCGAATTGTCACTGAAGACAACGCGCTCCCTGTTCATCGGTCGCCGTACCGTGTCTCTGTGAAAGAGAGAGAAGTCATCCAGAAGCAGGTCCAAGAAATGCTCGATGACGACATTGTCCAGCCCTCAAGCAGCCCGTGGGCTTCACCGGTAGTCCTTGTGAAAAAGAAAGACGGGACTCTTCGGTTCTGCGTGGACTATCGTCGACTAAACGCCGTAACGAAAAAGGACGTCTACCCGCTGCCACGCATCGACGACACTCTGGACCGGCTGCGCCATGCCCGATACTTTTCGTCGATGGACCTGAAGAGTGGGTACTGGCAGATCGAGGTCGACGAACGGGATCGTGAGAAGACTGCCTTCGTCACGCCGGACGGACTGTACGAATTTAAAGTGATGCCGTTCGGACTCTGCACAGCACCGGCGACGTTCCAGCGCGTAATGGACACCGTTCTTTCCGGCTTGAAATGGCAAAGCTGCCTCGTCTATCTCGACGACGTCGTGGTATTCGCAAGTGACTTCGACGAGCACCTGAGACGTTTGCGAGCCGTGCTACAGGCTATCCGGAATGCTGGACTGTCACTAAAGCCGTCAAAATGTCGGTTCGCTTACGGCGAGCTCAAATTCCTGGGCCATGTCGTGAGTGCTCAGGGTGTAAGCCCTGATCCTGCCAAGACATCCGCTGTTGCCGAATTTCCGAAGCCATCAGACAAGAAAGCCGTAAGAAGATTTCTTGGACTGTGCGCTTACTACAGACGTTTCGTTCGCGATTTCGCCAAGATTTCTGCACCGCTCACGCATCTGACGAAGGACGACGTGAACTTCCAGTGGGGGAGGAGCAAGAACAAGCGTTCAACGAACTGAAGGAAAGACTCCAGTCGCCCCCTATCCTCGGACACTTCGATCCATCAGTGGAAACGGAAGTACACACGGACGCCAGCAACGCCGGACTCGGCGCGGTACTCGTCCAAAGACAAGACGGAGCAGAGAGGGTGATCGCTTACGCAAGCCGGGCACTGTCCAAGGCAGAGAAAAATTACTCAACGACCGACAAGGAATGCCTCGCTGTCATCTGGGCGTTAACCAAGTTCCGCCCGTACCTGTACGGGATCCCGTTTCGCGTTGTCACGGACCACCACGCTCTCTGTTGGCTCGTCAACCTCAAGGACCCGTCAGGACGCCTCGCTCGCTGGAGTCTGCGACTGCAAGAATTCGACGTGACCATTGTGCATAAGTCTGGCCGCAAGCATAACGACGCCGACTGTTTGTCTAGGGCCCCAGTCGAATCTCCTCCCGAAAGCACTGACGACGACGATGACGCCCGTTTTCTCGGGGCAGTGACAGATGCCGACATGAGAGCACTTCAACGAGACGACCCGGAACTTCGCGCCGTGATGGAACACCTGGAAGGCCAAGGAAGTTCAGTTCCGCGAGTCTTGGCCCGAGACTTGTCAAGCTTCGTTCTGCGGCGAGGCGTGCTCTTCAAGAAGAACTTCGGAACGAGCAACCCTGCCTGGCTGCTGGTTGTTCCGGCCAGCCTGCGTGAAGAAATCTTTCAAGCATGCCACGACGACCAGACGGCTGGACACCTTGGCTACAGCAGGACGCTCGCCCGGATTCGTGACAAGTACTACTGGCCGAGACTCCCGAAAACAGTCCATCTGTACACAAGGTCGTGCCATGAGTGCCAACGACGTAAGAGGCCTCCGACGAAGCCAGCAGGACTCCTGCAGCCGATACCTGCCCCGACTAGGCCTTTCCAGCAGGTCGGAATGGATTTGCTTGGGCCGTTCCCAACATCGACGCAAGGAAATCGGTGGATTATCGTCGCGACAGATTATCTTACACGATACGCCGAGACGAAAGCCCTGCCATCGGGAACAGCGGTGGAAGTCGCCAAGTTTTTTGTCGAGTCCATCCTCCTTCGACACGGCGCACCTGAAGTGCTGATCACAGATCGAGGGTCATCTTTCCTGGCACAGCTGACCCAGGAGGTACTTCGGCTCAGTCACACCAGCCATCGACGAACCACCGCTTATCACCCGCAGACCAACGGGCTAACAGAGCGGCTCAACAAGACCATCGCCGACATGATCTCCATGTACGTCGACGTTGAGCACAAAACGTGGGACGAGGTGTTGCCGTACGTTACGTTTGCGTACAACACAGCGGTTCAAGAAACCACGGGAATGACGCCGTTTCAACTGGTACATGGTCGGGCGGTTACCACGATGCTCGACGCCATGCTGCCTCACGTGCCGGCCGACGATGGCAACGACGACGCTCAACTGATCTCTCAACGCGCGGAAGAAGCTCGCCAACTGGCAAGAATCAAGATTCATGACCAACAGCGTGTCGACGCACGACGGTATAACCTTCGTCGCCGGGACGTCCACTTTCAACCCGGAGATCGGGTATGGGTGTGGACACCGATACGGCGCCGCGGTCTCAGCGAAAAGCTTCTGAAACGCTATTTCGGACCCTACAAGATCATCCGACGCCTCGGCGATCTGAACTACGAAGTCCTTCCCGACGGAACGCGCCCATCTGCAAGACGTCAGCCGCGACCCGAGGTGGTGCACGTCGTCCGGCTGAAGCCGTATTACGAACGATAGAACTTTCCACCCTCGTCGACGAATGAACTGTGAACTGTGAACTGCGGCTCGCGATTCTGCTGTCCTTTTGCTGCGGATTTCTTTTGTTTTGTTTTCGTTTCGTGCTGCATCGGGACGATGCACTTTTTTTAACGGGGGGAATAATGCCGCGGGCGCAGCTGACCAAGTAGGCAGCGCGCCCGTGGCATAGCGGTTATCGCGCTTGCCTTCCACGCAGAAGGCCAGGGTTCGATTCCTGGCCGCGCCTACACCTTTTTGCTGACGCTGTAATGTGAAGTTCTAGTAAGTTCGAGAGCCGCCTTGCTAATTCGAGGTTAGAATGTTCTACGAACCGAACCTTCCACGCCGAATGTTCCCGAAGCCCACGTGTGTACAAAAGGGCTCCGCCTGGCAAGCCGGGTCAGTTTCGCCCCAGCGTTCGATCCAGCTGTTTCGCCGACTCGACGCACGCGACGCTCTGTTGTTATCTTCTGCTCTCTTTTTATTTTTGGCACAAGTTCGCCACATTAAACGTTTATTTCTTCCAGTTTATTTATTGATCTTTTTGGTCACTACCCGTGACAATATTACAATGTCGTCTACATATCCCCTGACTCATACAGCTGTCCGATAGCATTTTTCCTAGTTCTTCTACCACGGCAGAATCAATAGAGTTCAGGTATATCTCCGCCAAAGCTGGTGCCACCGATGAACCCATGCACACTCCATCCTTTTGCACAAATGCTTGTCCATCGTGTTCAACCACCGTTGAACAAAGATACAAATTCAACCCCGTCAGGAAACAATCTACCGAAATGCCCGAATCCTGACTGAAATTGGAATCTAACGCCTCCTTTGCCGTCGTCCGGAAAACCGACTTGGGTAAGATTGCAAACTTCTCAGTTTTGTCCGTCTGCAACACCTATAGCGGTTTACATTCCAACTCGTTTTTTATCACTTTTACTTCACTAAAGTTCCTTCTTTCCGTTGGGTGGCATTTTCCATTTGGCCAATTGCTTGATCAACGAAAGCTGCCTTCTCATTCTGAGTGACAACTTTCGCGACAGTCTGTATCAACGAGAACACGTCCAACTTAGTCGGTTTTACATTTAAACAAAACTTCGATACAGACAGTCGCAAAAGTTGTCCCTCAGGATGAGAAGGCAGCCTTCGTTGATCAAGCAATTGGCCGAATAAAAAATGTCATGGGCACGGATTACCCAACGGAAAGAAGGAACTTTAGAGAAGTAAAAGCGGTAAAAAACGAGTTGGAATGTAAATCGCTAGAGGTGTTGCAGACGGACAAAACTGGGAAGTTTGCAATCTTACCCAAGTCGGTTTTCCGGACGTAGGCAAAGGAGGCCTTGGATTCCCTGTTTGTGGAAAGGACCGGGAATATTGGAAATATGAGAAAAGAAATTTGTGGGGTTCTTAGAGAAGAGGAATTTGAAGGAACGGCAAAGAGGATATTGAGCTCAAAACACTCAACATTGAGCCTGAAGTTTTTTCTAAAAGACCATAAATATGAGCTTCCTTTCCGCACAGTGATAAATGAGAACGGGAGTTGGCCAGAAGGTGGTGTCCAAATTAATTCAACAAGGGTTAGAGTATGTCAAGCTTGAAGATTCGCTCTCACTGAGCAGCTCAAACGAATTAATTGACATCTTGGAGGTCCATCATGGCAGGAAGTGCTCGATATTTTCTATGGACATAAAATACCTTTAATATTCGTTGGAGAAGAGCAGACTGATGAAGCGAGTAAACAAGCCCTGGAGCCCAATCTCGTAAAATTCCAGTGCAGGGTCGGGCGTTTCGGTAGATTGTTTCCTGACGGGGTTGGATTTGTATCTTCGTTCAACGGTGGTTGAATACGATGGACAAAAATTTGTGCAAAAGGATGGAGTGTGCATAGGTTCATCGGTGGCACCAGCTTTGGCGGAGATATACCTGAACTCTATGGATTCTGCCGTGGTAGAAGGACTAGGAAAAATTCCGTCGGGCAGCTGTATAGTCAGGAGATATGTCGACGACATTGTGGTATGCACCTTTCAGAGTGGAATTGTGGAGAGGCTAGAGTCACTAATAGTGTAATCAGCTCCTTAACTGAAGTTCACAGTGGAAAAACCAACGAATGATATTTTACAGTTTTTGGACCTAAAAGTTCTAGTGGGTGAAGCTCTATGCTGGGAATACGAAAAAGAAGCCCCGAAATCAGTACTCCAAAAAAGAGTTGCCATTCTAAGACGGTAAAGGCGAGTGTCGTTAGATCGTTGCTCACCAATGCTCTGAACAGGTCTTGTGTTCATTTCATGGCTAAGGCAGTCAGAGGGCAGTGGCAACGGTTGATTAACGCAGGCTATGGGGGAGATTTCATCGGGAGGCAAGTGACCTTAATGAACCGGGAAAAGGAAAAGGCAGAGGACAAATCGAGAAATAGGATCGCAGTGATGTCTTATTTTCACCCTGTCACACAATGTAAAAGCGTGTTCAAAAAAGTTTGGCGTTAATGTGGTCTTCAGCTCGGACTTTAAGCTGGGCAAGCTCACCTCGTTCCAAAGAGAAAAAAAGTGTGCCGAAAGGGCCACAGGAAAAATCTGGGCTTTGTGAAACTGGTGTCGTTTACGAGATACCGATGACTTGCGGTTCTAGATATATAGGATGCTTGAACGATCGTCTAACTGAACAAACAAAAACGTAAACATAAAAGCGACTAATTCCGAAATTGCGACCCATGTACAAGAGTGCAGAAACTGCACAGCCGAGTGGTACGGTGCAACGGCAGTATGCAAAGATGTCAATGACGCCAAAAGCATTGTAAAAGAGACAGTGAAAATTAGGTCGATCGGCAATTGCATAAGCCAGGCATCTATGCTTTTTAGTACGAACGTTTTTCTGCGAGTGTGGATTGAACAGGTCTTGTGTTTTTCGCGAGAGGTAGCCCCTTTGTCATGATCTTGTTCCATTTATGTGCGTACGTAAAGGGGGAAAAAAAGGTGTAACAAGTCGATGGGTTCGAACTGCAGTCGGTTCCGTGTGGTCCGCTTGTTCGTTTTTGTAAAGTTAAGAGTTGCTGCGAGGTCAAAGCATGTTCCCTTCGGCCGATGTTTTGATGTGTGTGCCTTTTGTTGGTTTCGAATAATCTTTTTTAAGACAAGCATGGCTGCAAGGTCAAGGCGTGTCCCCTTGGTGCCGTTGTTTGTAGTGTGTTCTTTGTGGTTACGATTTGGGGTTCAGGATGCATAAAAGGAGGGAGCACTGAATAAAGTGGTTAGCTGCGTTTTAGACGTCGTCTTGTTTCTTTCCCCTGTCTCAGGTGGTCTAGAAAAATGGAGAAATGAAGTCAAATTACATCAATCGTGGGTAAAGCATATGGTGCTATCAAAGAAAGCCGTGACTTTTCACAATCGGCAAATCTGGCAAAGTCGCCGCCAATTCTTCCTAACCAAATGCCCCCAGAAAAAAACAGAAAAGGAAAAGATTTTTTTGTATTACTTGTCTTTCTAGAACTTTAGTTTCTTTAATTTTCACGTGATGTCTTTTTGCCAACCTTAGCCTTTCCAGTTCGAAGGAACACCTACCCACTTGCACGTCTGCTTAATGCAGCTTGTTTTGTTCGCGTTGGAAACTGGTGAAACAGCAGTGAGTTTTAGTATTGCACACACGAGCGAACGCAAGCACTGTGCGTTTGCGGCTAGAGCTGCGTGCTCCACACTGCTCGTGCGCGGAGCCCAACATTACTGTCTTGTATTGGAGCATAACGACGACACGCATGCGCAGCGTGGAGCACGCAACTCTAAGGCAAACGCACAGTGTTTGTATTTGCTTCTATACAACATACTGAAACTCTCTAATGAGGTACAATCCCCTACCAGCTGCAGCACCTCACTGGGGTAGTGAAGAGTGTCGTTTGCATTCGGAAATGACGTTTCGCGAGCCATGATCGCGGGTAGTTCCGCCGTGCCCGACGTACAGAGGTACCGAGTGTACCTGACTGCAGCGCTTCCCATTTCCGCTACGGGAAGGCAATGCAACGAGCTGGAGACGCGAATAGAACTGATATGTTGTCTAGAACGTCACATGACACCGTGACATCACGTGACACTTGAACTAACTTTACAAATTGACGTTACGTTACACGATTAGGTCAGGTGACATTGTGACGTCACATGACACCATGTCATCTTGTGACACGGTGAACTCCCATGACACCATTACGTCGCGTGACTCCACGACGTCATGTGGCGTTGTAACTTCACGTGACACTATGACGTCACGTAACACTGTAACGCCAGAAGACATGACGATCTCAGATCGTGACGTCTCGACATGGGACACTGGGACATAATGCCACACTGTGACATCATGTTGTCCCATAGAGGCCTTAAGACACACTAACGTCACGGTACAAGGCGGCGTGATTTGTGGCATCAGTATCACGTGAGATAGTCATAAAGTTACGTCACATGGCTACCGGCTATCAGGCGACACCGTGTCTGGCGTTGACACATCATGTCAGGTGACGCCGTGACCGCCATTGTTACGTCACACCATGTGACACTGACGCCAGATGGCCTCATAATGTGACATCGTTACACCAAGTGACACTGATAAGTGGTGGCGTCATAATATGACATAGTTACAGCACAAGACACGAGGGCGGCTTTATATATTCACAAATGTCTGGAAAAGGGCTGTTCCGTGTACTTCTTGTGTGCCCACAAAAGGAGCGCAAAAAGGCCCTTTACAATAAGCACGCCTTTGAGAAATGTGCTAGAGACAGTGAGTTTTTGTGCGAATATATTGTATGTTACTATTTGTGGGAGATACCACACCGCATATGGCAAAACAGTGTGGACACACCCATAGCCCTTCCCAATACTACATCAATGGTTGACCTTGCCGAACCCATCACGACATCCTGATTTTCCGTCAGGTGACCTGGAGGGTGGTCCATGCCAGGCTAGAGTAAATCGTAATAAGGCAGGCGAGCGGGTGAGTTTTAACCATGTTGAATTAAATTGAGACTGGAGTAGAAAGGAAACATCAAAACGTTGAAACGACAGAAAAAGGACAGAACGACATTTCGAACTCAGCTAATTCGTTTAGTTAATCTACCTTTTATATAGTCTCAATCTCAAGATCAATCTCAAGGCCGGTCAGTGGCGGATTCAAGGGGGGGCGACGGGGCAGCCGCCCCCCCCTCCTCCCCCTTCTCGGAGGGCAATTTGACATGGGTGGACCCGCCGGTGCACAAGAAAGAATGGGTCCCCCCCCCCCAAAACGGAGTTCTGGATCCGCCCCTGAGGCCGGTGTTGGTGGAGGGGACCTTGATATCGAGACTATATAAGAAGGTAGACTAAATAAACGAATTAGCTGAGTTTGAGACGTCATCCTGTCCATTTTTTGTCTTTTCTACGTTTTGTTGTCCCCTTTCTCACCCAGTCTCAGGTGTTAATTCAACATGGTTAACATGCTAGAGTGTCCACTAACCTGTCTGGTGGGCACACCAAGCCGTCTGATGTGCTCACCTAGCAAACAAGCAAGTACACCATATTGGTCTGGTGAGTCCACGAAACTGTCTGGTATATCCACCAAACTATCTGGTGTGTCCACCAAACACTCTGGTGTATTCACCAAACATCTCGTGTATCCACCAGACATCTCGTGCATCCACCAAACTATCTGTGTGGTTATCAAAACCTTTTCGTGTGCACACCAGGCTGGTGTGAGCTTTACATCCACCTGTCTCGAGGACATACCAGAGCTTATTGTGTTACACTAGGATTCTCCTATGTATTATTAATTACAACAGCGACCGTCTGCTAACCACACACTGACTGGTACAACAACCGACAGGTGTAGGCTGCGCTGCCCCCAGCGGATTACCTGCAGCCAGCGGCCGCCCAAGCGCGCCAAGAAAAACATTTTCAAATATTAAAAGGGAGCTTTTTTCGATACTATATTTGTCAGTGCATGGCTTATTTTACGTACCACGTAAGACGCAATAAATTGGCACAAAACAAATAAAACTGATGGCTCGCCGAGTAGTTTCAGTTGCACTTGTCTGCTTTTGGCTCGGCCAATGCCGCCATTTGTTGGTACTCGCGTCACCCAGAGGGTGTGCGGTTTGCTGACGAGTGTCGAAGGTGTAAAGCAACTGTTATTGTTTTTACGGCGAAGCTGTTTATGGATACGGTTCTGTGGATTTTTCGTGTGCAGTGACACAGCCTCCTCTATACTCGCAAAGCCTGCCAGTTCAACAATGGAGCCATAGAGTGCCCGGTCGCAGAATTGGAGCGCGAGGATCTGGTAGAAAAGAGCATCAAAAAGCCATTTCTCGGGAAATCCGGACGTCAGCGCACAGCTTTGAGTGCGGCGAAGAGCCGACGCACACTTGTTCGCTCGGGAGAAGTGTGTTTCGGCGTCTCGCCGCAGCGGGGGCCAGTCACGTGGCTCTCCTCTCCATTAGTTGTCTACCGCTCCACCTTTTCCATTTCGGTGGCCGCGTCCCGTAGCGATCTGCCAGGTTTTGTCAGTGTATAGGTGGCTGTGGCAGTGACTAAAAACTCTACGCTCACACAGCCGCACGCGCTGTAAGTAAGTGACCAAAATAAAGCGTTGACGGACGCGCGTGCAAGATGCCATTTGTTTTAGGCATTTGTTTAAAAACGGCTACTGCTGCAGACGCCGGCGCCACACGCACACGCCTTCCCTGTATAAAATATTTGAAGTAAATAACCAAATTAAAGCCTTGACGAACGCGCGTGCAAGATGCCATTTTTTAGGCGTTTGCTTTAGAACAGTTGCTGCTGTAGACGCCGGCACGTGCGGCACGTGGAACAACATTCCCTGGATTCTCCTTGATGCTTGGGTAATTTATACATAGGTTTATTCAGTAGATTACGTATCAGTAGTCACCATTTCCAAGATCAGTAGACTCTGAGGTAGGTAATAAAGGTTTCTCAAAGATTTGCCGCTGTGCCACCCGCGTCGGACATGTCTACGCTCGCACCGCCCTCTCTTTGTCGTCGTTAAAAGCGCTTGCGTGCCTATTTTCTAAGGTTGTGCGAATAGTGGTCAGAATCCAATAGCGCTGCGTCGTTCATAGCCTTGACAGTGCATGGGAAAGCCAAGACGGCCAGTTCTTTAAACAATGCAAAAGCTAGGGATGACGCTGCGCTATTCGATTCGAACCACTATTCGCACACCCCCACTTTCCTTCGGCTCTGCCGGGGCGGCGGTACCGTCGCGCGCGTCTAGTTTCCTTCGGCTCCCCAAGGCGGGTCTGTGTCTTGTGCTCAACAGGTTCGCTTGTCGTCCACCTTCACAGAGTGGAATGGCTCATGATTTGCTTGTGCTCTTTTTGACGTAAATTGTTTTTTATGCGATGCTTCTTCCATCTTCAAGCACATGTTTGCTAAATCGTAGCAAGATATGCTAGGGAGCCGATTTATGCGGTCACATAGAATCTTCACCCGGATTAGGGCGAACGCGGTAGACAATACTATAAGAAAACAAACCAATTAGTTTGCTTCTAATCCGAGAACACAACCTCCAATTAAACCGCTAAATTATCCAGTGGCTAAGAGGATTCAATAGGGGATATTCAAAATTGACAGCGCCATCTCCTGGAGCGCCGAAAACTACGTACACAATTTTAAGGAGGGCAAGAAAACGAAACTATACTCTGCTTTAGGCTAAGTTCAGACATAGCCGACGCTATAAGGTAATCGGATCAATTAACCAGAGTTGAAAGCGCACGTCACTAGGTTTTTTTTTATGACTGGTTCAATGATGACAGAACATGTACAGAAACATGACACATGATTGTGCGGTCTTGACGCTGTCTGTTTGTTCGCATCAGCTGGTAGCGTCGGCTGAGTCTGGAATTAAGGCGAAACGAGGTATAGAGACGGCTGTCGCCTTGGGAACATGTAATCAAACGGCTACGTTTCACGCGAATGGTACGATGTCAAGGGATCCCTTCGTCCTGGTCTGTAAGGAGGGAGAGTGCACCGACGTAAATACGTTTCGACATCACGCTTCCTTTTTTTTCGTTCCTGCACAAGGAAATTTGGCTGTACAGACCATTATTGCTGAAATATATGCGAATGTCACTTTTTTTTTTCATAGAATTTTATAAAAATTGGGCGACGTCACCAAACATATGGTTCGCAAACAAATTCGGTTTCCTACATTGCTCGCTCAAGTCTCTTTTTTCAGCTCTCGCCACGAGATGGAATTTCGCTGCCAGTTTTTGTCAAACGCCACGTTCGATACATCACTTTCCTAGGTCAATGGCAGCAACTAAAATGTAATCTAAAAAAAATGCAACGGTCACGAAGTGGAGTGATACCGGTGGTGGCAACTGCATTTCTCGGCCTGCCATTTCTTTTGGTGGGCCGATATAATAAACCTTGTTGATTATTAAGTTACTCGACATTTAGGGCCATAAAAAACAAATAGGCAGCGACCTTTAGCTTCAGAGTCCTATAATGTGTGAAATGTATGATAGGGAATAGGTAAGTAATTTGAACTCGCCTGATATTTATTTTCCCGCTAAATCAAGCGGGGAACTTAAATGGTTGTATAGGTCACGGGACGTAAGGTAACATGACGTCGATTTTTCATGCTAAATGTAGTGGGAAAACTGGATTAGTGTCTTGGTAACAAGGCGTCAATTTTCTCGCTAAATGTAGCTGGTAACTGAATTCGTGTATAGCACAGGTGACATAATTTTTTCGCTGAATTTATCAGGTAAACCGAGTTGATGTTTTGGTCACAAGACGTGGTCTTTCCCCCTAAATTTAGCGGGGAAACGTAGTTGCCGTATAAGTCACGTGCCATCATTTTCCCCAAGGTGCATTGGTCACGTGACGTCTGGTGACGTAACCAGACGCCACTTTCTCGCCAAATTTATCGGGGAAACTGAATTGGTGTACGGGTCCCGTGACGTCAGTTTTTTCGCTATATTTAGAGGACAAAGTTGAATTGTCCTGCATGTCCCGTGACGTCAGGCCACGTAATATCAATTTTCTTGCTGAATCTGAATCTAGCTTAGAAACTGAATTCGTGTATAGGTCCCAACGAGGTAGAGGGCTTAGAGTGATAAACAGGAAGTTCGGAAGCGGCACCCCCCGGTTGCCGCCATGTTTTACGCAAATGTGACCACTCGTCATGTGACCTCACAAAAGCCGTGACGTCATCGGTAAGATGGCAGCGCCCAGAGCTAGTAAATGCGAGTTTGTTCGGTGCGCGGTAGCCGTGATGTGCAGCTGTTTTCCAACTACTTCGGGCTTTCTTGTGCTCGCTGACGCAAGTATAATGTGAAAACATGAAGAAATGAGACTTTACACCCTTTTTACGCAAGATCGCTCTTGATCATCTGGATATTAACGCTTGTGAGACAGCATCAGCCGTATGCCGTACCGGTGCTCAAATTCCCGGATGTGTTCGAGGATCAATAGAAATTTGAGTGCTTTTAGCATGCAATTTTCGCATTCTCTTAGCTTTGGTTGGAGGTTGGAATGTCGAGAATCGACGCGAGATATATGCGTCGGATGTAGGGCCTAGGGGAATTCGTTTGAGACCTAGGTAACTGCATAATCACAGCCAACTTTTAGCGAGCAAGCTCCTGCGACCTTTACGTTTTGTGCTAATCGACGATTCTACATTCGATCGCTTTTCTTCCTTTTTTTGTGAGTGCGAAGCGCACACTTATTTTCAGCTGCGAGGATGAAGTTTTATTGAGTGTGGGGATGAATAAATCGCTGTGGGCACCTGCTTCAAAGCTATTGAACTTGCTATGAGAGCAACCGTTTTGGTGTACGCATAGATTAACTGCACACTTTCTCTTTCGTAGGATTTATTGCAGCAATACTTTTTTTTATCACGAGTGCATTGTATTAGTCGGTCAATTATTTACTTGTTCTAATTACCTGGACAAGATAATTCATATTTGTGTTCATGCCTTGCCCGAAGAGCAGTCTTGCTGAAAAACATTGACTACCATTCCTTTCGGTCTCTTCATTAGACTTTTTTGAAAAGTGTGGGCTGCCTGTACTACCTATCACCTTAACTTGAGAAAGGGCAATTAACTGCCACAGCCCCCTCGTGCCAATCAGAGAGACGGAGTGAAGGTGTGTGACAACTCTGTGCTGACGAGCACTCTGATGATATGTTGTCATGTGCCTCTCTCCAACGTGCATAATGCCGCGAGCGCAGCTGACTGAGTAGGCAGCGCGCTCGTGGCTTAACGGCCGGATCTGCGCAGTCGAACTGCTGTTTCATCGCGAACTGTTCAAAGTAGTCTGTGTTCACGCCCCCAATTCGCCCGTCGACCGTAAATCTTTTTTCATTAGTCTGCGGCAATACTTAGACACGCCGGCCAACACGATACTAGCGGGTGATTTTAACTGTGTCTTAAATGCAGGAGACTGTTCAAACGGGTATAAAACCGACTCCAGCCTTGGAGAGCTAAGGAAACTCTTACGGGACTTTGACCTTCAGGACGTAACAGAGATTATGATGGCGCCGACCCCCGGCTATACCCATTGGCAGGGAAATTGTCATTCTCGACTGGACCGAGTGTACGCGACAAGTGAATGTCTGACGAATGCCGATGCATACGCGGTCACCCCCGTTGCATTTTCTGATCACGCACTGGTATCGGTTCGGTTGGGTAGAACTAGACCCAAAGTAAAAAAAGACTCCGGGTGGAGTACATGGAAAATGAATGAGAGTTTGCAAGAAGATGAGCCACTTGTTGAAAACAATTAAGGAAGTTATTCGTGAAACAAACAAAGTTGGCGTAATAGACGCAGTCAGTTGGGAACTTTTTAAAGAAGAAGCAAAATTAATTATCTTTAGGTACAACCAAGATAAAGCTGCACGCACGCGAGCAGAGAAGCGCGCATTAGAAGAGACCCTTTCCATTTTGATTCGCGAAGAAAACTTAAGTCCTGGCCAGTTCACCAGTGATATTCGTGAGTGCAAGGCGAAACTGTTTACGATTCTGGAGAAGGAATACCAAGGTGCAATGGTCCGATGTCGGCTGCATTCCTTGCATCAAGAGGAAGAGCCGGTAAAAATTTTCAAAACCCAAGAACGTAACCACATTCGTAACAATAAAATAACATCACTACAAACCGGGGACAAGATCGTTTCAGAGCAGAGCGATATTGAAAAGAAACTCGTGGACACGTTCTCGGAACTGCTAAGTGAGCGTAAACATGCCGACGAAACAACTTTAGAGAAGTTTCTTCAAGTAATGCCTGAAATTCCTCGTGACATCTCGGAAAAAATAAACGGGGTAATTACAAATGCAGAAATAGAAGCCGCGATTAAAGAACTGAAAGCTGGAAAGTCTCCGGGAGTGGACGGACTGGGGTCAGCTTTTTATAAGAAGTTTTCAAGCCTCTTAACTCCGGTGCTTCGCAGCGTATACGAAGACATTCTAAAAAGAAACTTGCTGCCTCCATCGATGCGTCAAGCACTGACTGTTCTGATTCCGAAAAAACACGCGGCCTCCAGCGTTACAAATGCAGACAACCTTAGGCCAATCAGCTAACTTACGACGGATTATAAGATTCTGACTAAACGCCTTGATCATGGTTTAGGTATTATTGTAGGAGACCATCAGTCTTATGGGTTCAAAGGCAGATCAATTACATCGAACGCGCATACAATGAGAATTATCTGTGAGACAGCGGAGGCGCAGCAACAACCATAGCAGTCCTCCAAGTAGACCTAAGCAAAGCTTTTGACAGGGTGTCACACTCTTATCTCTTCGCTCTGCTCGAACGTTGCCGCCTAGGAGATCGACTAACTAGATACATTAAAATATGCTATAAAGACATAACCACTCGAGTATTAGTTAACGGGCGCAAGACTGCCCCTATCCGGGTAAAATCCTCAGTCAGACAAGGGTGTCCAATGTCACCGCTATTGTTTGCATTGTACTTAGAGCCCCTGTGTAAAACAATCACAGCCGATACGTATATCCAGGGCGCGAATCTAGGCGAGCTACCAACTAAGATACTTGCCTATGCAGACGACGTCGCCATTGTATGCACTTCTAAACGAGAGTTGGAGTTCGCTGTGAAGCATATAAATGAGTTCTGTAGCATATCAGGGGCAAAAATGAACACCTCAAAATCAGCTGGGTCTTGGCTAGGTCCATGGGCGACAACACCTAAGTGTTACATGGGCATGAACTGGTCTTGCTCAGTCACTAATTACCTTGGGGTCGGGCTTGAAACTGAACAGATAAGCACGGGCCGGGACGGAATTCATTTAAAAAGCGTACAGGGGAAAATGAGCCAATGGTACGGACGATACCTCTCTTTGTTCAATAGATCTTTTGCCTGCAATTCTGTCTTTTTTTCTAGCGTATGGTACGCCGCACAAATCGTGCCTGCTCGTTCATCAGACATTCACAAATTTCATAGACTTTGTGCCACCTTCATTTGGCAATCATTGTTTGAACGTACGCGCAGAACTAATTTGTTTTTGAGTCTCTCCAAGGGAGGGCTGGGGCTCGTTAATTTAGAGTTGAAATTGAAAGTCCAACGGATTTTGTTTTTCCGGGACCAAGTGAATCCGGAGACGGTACATTTCTTTAAATGTTTAGGAGGGCGGTACCTGGCAGCCTGGCAAGTGAGTACGGTGGAGGCTTCTTCGAGAGCTCCTGTACTTAGATTTTACAAGGAGATCGAAGACGCGATCAATTTCTTCCAAAGCCGTTTTTCCTGGGACTACCTCATGCAGATCAAAAGGAAAACTCTTTACTGGGACACCATCGACCTGGCTATACCGCCTCCGCTGTATCGCCCCCACATGGATCCCCAGGAGTATCGCCGGTATTCAAACGTTTGCGGAAATATCCCGCACAAACAAGCACCAAGGATTTTTTTGTTAAATTCCATATGGAAGTTCTACCCGTTAAGACATGGCTCGAAGGCAAAGGGTTCTCTGTGCCATGGACCACTAATTGCGCATTGTGTCCCTTTCCGGAAACTTTACAACATGTGTTCATGTACTGTACAAACGCTGAGATATTTTGGTCGGATCTCGGCCACGCGTTCAACATAGACACACGGCCGGACTGGAACACTATAAAGTTTCTTGAAATCCAAGCTGGCGATAACAAAAAATCTGTCGAAGTGCTTTTTCTACTCGGGTTGCACACGATCTGGAAGTCTCGAGTGGACCATTTAATGGTGGCTGAGAAGGTCAAACCCGCTTGGAACCACTTTGTGGACGGCTTTGCTTACACCAGCAGCGTGCTGGAGCACACTGAAATCTCTGACTTTGCGCAGTGGTCCGCAATGAAATACTGTTTAAAAATGTACATGGCGAAAAGAGCCAAGAACATAGACAGACACTGTATAATTTGTAAATGACCATTACCCCTTAATCAAGCGTGCTGCGTCATGCTGGTGACATGTTAGAAAAGTACTGTACATATATGCTTGTTCCTTCTGCTGCTGCCAAGTTGGCGGCTTTTATTTTGTAAATAAACACGTTTTATACAATAAAAAAAGCGCTCGTGGCTTAACGGTTATCGCACGTGCCTTCCACGCAGAAAGCCAGGATTCAATTCCTGGCCGCGTGTACGCATTTTTGCTGACTCTAACGTACTGTTCTGATAAATTCGGGAACCGTGTTGCTGATTCGAGTTTAGGAAGTTCTACACGCCGAACCTTGTACTCCGATTATTCCAGAAGCCCACGCGTGTAGGGGTTCCGCGTGGCAAGCCGCAGTCAGTTTTCGCTTCAGCGTTCGATCCTGTTGCTTCGCCGCCTTCGACGCCCGCGACGCTCTGTGGCTATCTTTCTTTTTCCTTTTATATTTGGGCACAACCTCGCCCTATTAAACGTTCCGTTTACTCAGTCATTCGCCGCCTTATCACTTGTCATTCGTGACAATATTGACTCACCGAAACTGTAGCCTTTGCCGTTTGCCAAATTGTGATGGAACGAATTACAGTAGCTACTACTCTAATTGCCCAAGGCCTTCATACTTTGTGCATTTGTTCAACAAGAACGTTATGTCCGCCATCACTGTGAACTCGGCTGAGCGCCTATTGGACTCAAATGCTGCATTAGCGTTCGACGTGAACTGGGGCCCATTCGTGTGATTTACGCCGAAAAAAAATGGCGACAGTCGTGTTGCTTGATGGGGTTTTGCAAAGGGTCTATTGTGTCATACGTATAGGAAGTGTCTTGCTATAAAACAATGCATCAACACATACTGTTAAACTAGATGCTCAGAGGTGTGTTTGTTCTTGCAATTAACAAGTTACAGCAGTGTGCTTTAACGTTATTTTCATGTGTGTAGTTTTAAGAATCCTCTCTGGAATGTCTACAAAGGCCCCTGGAGGTAATAAATAAAAAATAACATTTTCGCATCACTGGAGTTGGTTTTCGGATGTGCCAAATGTTCAGGAGAAGTAGAAGGAGCGCAGCCCAATGCAACCAGTCTGCCAGTCTGGTATGTCCCATTAATTAATATCGAGGGGTCAGAGATGCGAGTGTCAAAAGGTCCAGCACGTGCGGTGAACACAATTCTTTGTATAGATTCTGAAGGCGTAAAGGCGAGCGGAAATAGGTTTGTTTGGTTAGTGTATCAAATATGTTTATTTCCACTTGATTACACAATTATTGGTTCTTTGCAAAGGGTTCCATAACGAGTTCTTTCTGTGACAGTGTTGTGTCAGGTATTCAGTCGTAGTACCTGTGGTCTTTGTTCTCGGATGACGCTCCTGGCCCGTCGGTGTTCAGTTTGGTCGAGTGGCAACTGACCGATTGATTCCGTCTTGTAATCATACGCCATGCGCGGCCACTGACGTCTGATGCACTGAAGCTACAGGGCTGGCCTCTAATCCGCAAATTTTCCTGGTAGTTTTCTGCATCAATGCAGCAAGCTCGGGCATATATGAATGCTTCAGCGTTGGGGTGTCTTGTTGAATTAGCATTGAATAGTAGCGGGCAGCCGGTGGCAGTCGTAGTGAGTTTGTGGCATAAGTCGCCCTCGGTTCGTCAGATGCCGCTTCACTCGAAGAAGTCTCCAGTAGAATTGCCTGTCGAACTTGTTCTGGAACAATCTAAGCAATCGAAATAACAGCCGGGCAACTGATGGCACGAAGTAGCTTCCTGATCTCCTCCTGGACAACGTTGTGGATGATGTCGCGGATGCCTGGGAGGCTGGCGTCGAAGTTGCAGCTGGACGACTCGAGTATCGAGACGCTGGGGAGTTGTTGATATTGACAGGCTCGGGCCTGCAATGTACATTCAATGTTGGAAGCCTCGGTGATATGAACCCTTCGACTGTTGTTGTGGAGTTGCGGGCAAGGCTGCCGTAGGTGTTGTTCCTCACATGAGGGACATGGGATTCTTAGCTTCTTGTCTTCTGCAGCGTCAGGGTTGGCATGGGTGCTCGATCAGGCGTCAAACATCCTCCATAAAGGCGGTGATGCTCTCGTTTGGGCCGTGTCCTGGACAGAATCAGGAATTCGGCTCTGTCGTCAATGTTGGCTGATGAATGTGCACTTCAGCTCGATCTTGCAAACTTTTCACAACGTTAAGGAGGATTCGTGGTTGTCAAACCAGTGCCTGGCAGTTTCTTCCGTGAGATGTATAGGCTCTGCAGGAGCTGGTTGTCCGACCACTGTGGTGGACGACACGGTAATATATTTCAATCCAGCCCTCGACGTCTTCATACACCTTGCGTGAAAGGGCATCGGAGTGCGACGTGCGACGGGCAGGCAAACGATGGTGGGAGCGGACGCGGTTTGCTGCTACAGGTTTGTCACTGTTGGCTTAGTCAGCTTCGGTTTTGCTAGCAAAAGACAGAATTCCAGTGGTTCTTGCTGGTATAGCGGCGACTGGCTTGGATTTCATCTTCTTCGTGGTGTATTTCCGAGGTTCATCCATGTGGTACTCGCTCGTCTTGCGGTTTTTCTGCCGGGCTCGGGATAGGACTTAGTTCATGGCGCGCCGGGAATTTAAGACGTTTGATAGTCCGCCCGTGTCCGTTATAGGGCAACTCAGCTGAGGAGCCGCCAGGGTGCACACAGAGTGAAGGGCTAAGAGTGAAGTACCCAGCACCTTCACCAGAACATACGATGACAGCCAAGCATCGCCTGGAACTTTCCAGAATAGCGGATATTGATTGATAGAAGATAGGACTGGAACAAGGAATCGTGACAATATAACAAAACTGAAAGAAGAGAGTATAACCTGACCACTAAAGAAGCTGCACTGCTTTAGGGGCATTCTGTCCGGATAAATCCTCTCCTTTGGGGTTTGGCGACAACCGTGGACGAACTGAAGTGAAAAGGATATGGGACCCCTTTTCTGGTAATGAGCCACTGCAGACTCGCCGCGAAGCGGCGTGAGCTAGTGAGCTCGGTAGGTAACACGCTCGATGAAATGTCCGTACAGCTTGCAATTTGCGTAACGATTGTGGATGAAACGTTTGTGTTGACGAAACGTGCGACAGACCAGCGGAATCAATACGAACTGCTACACCTGTTCTCCGGGAAAGTGCACGTCTCACGCCAGAATAATTTAAGAAGCAGCACAGTATCACCTAAAGCACAGCACAGGAACCACCAGCTTAAAGGCAGCTCTTCGGTACGCCACACACCTGTGCTCTGTGAAAGTTCACGCCTCCACCGGAATAATTTGGGAAGAAGCACAGCATCATTCTGCACCATGCGGGAACTACCAGCTTCAAGGCAGCTCTCCGGTGCGCCGAACAACCTAAGTGAGCCTTCGGTTATTCGAACGAAGCGGCACCACGATTGCACACTGCCAAGCACGATTCACGCAATTTCTGTCGCTAAACTGTGTATCCAAATATATTGCACACGCTTCACTGCAGACCGCGACGGTTCCGACGGTCAACGAGACCACACAAACGTCACATTAAAATTTATCCTAGCAGTATCCAAATCAATCCAAGGTTTGAGCAACGTAGGGCCGATTGTTTCTTTCGTGGCAATATCCCCGTCGGTCACCAGCGAAATGTACACCGTTCCTCCGTATTTTCACGTTATACCTACGTCGGACACCACGCTGAACTCTGAAGTCGCTTTCGGCCGGCCTCATATGACGGCTTCGCGTCTGAAATCAACTCGCCGAGACGAACGACAACGAAAAAAGCATCCGACAAAACCCCCGCATTGTAACTAAAACCGTACGGATACGTTTTTGTTATTGTGTAAACCAGGTAGTTTGCATATGTTCTTTTCTCATTCAGTGCTGATCCTTACATTTATGCGCATGACTTGTACTGTTGTACATTTGTATTTTGTTATATATATATATATATATATATATATATATATATATATATATATATATATATATATATATATATATATATATATATATATATCGTGGTCAGTCTTCCGAGGATGTCTTTGTTGTGTATGTGTGTCACTCTGTGCGTCACGTATTTGGTTCGGTCACTTGACGAGCGGTCAAATTTGCGTACAATGGCAGCGGCCTTATGGGGGTCACTTTCGAGTGCAGACCGGGATCCCGGTTTATCGCTCTAAGCCCCTCTACCTCGTTGATAGGCCCCGTGATATCAATTTCCTCGCTGAATTTAGCTGGAAATGCGCGGACGGACGTATGCACGGACAGACGGACGAACGGACACGATTTTGGGAAAGGGGTATACCATTAAAAACCTTTAATGCTTTAAAACCTGTTTTGCAGAAGCGCTCGCAAAACACAATGTTTTGACATGGCAGAATACGATAAAATTATCGTTTACTGGCGAAACACCCGGCACCCAACAATGGGGACATCCATGTAGTGTTCTTCTAAAGTCGGACCTTGTTCAAACCGATCTGAGCTCATTGCAACGTGAGGAAGAGTATACCGAGGCGTAGTTTTATTTAAGGGAGAGCTCGATCCCCAAGTTCGAGCTCTCTTATAAATTGAGAATGGAATACATATGTAGATAAATTAGCATCTGAATTATCCAGAGTTGTTGTTTGTATTTATAGAGTGCCAAGCCTTGTGCCTAGCTGGCTTATTGAAACGCTGTATGGCTCTTTATTTTTTCTAAAATGTGTTATGGCATTTTTATTTGAGGCACAACAACAATATCGCATTACAATAAAAATAATAATCATAAAACAAAAGTTTTTACGCGTACTCGAAAATTATAGGGGGAGCAAAAAATAACTACTTACTCAACCGTTTTTTTAAGAATACAATATTTTAAAGGCAAACCAAGTGTGCTACTACTAATTATTCTAGTTAATATATAAAAAGTAAGGTCTACCTCTGCTACAGCGAAATGGAAACGTCCTCGTACCAGCTTCGCCATTTTAAAAGGGCACCCTATATCAGAATTAATTACGGAAGGCAGTTTACATTTTCAAATAATTAACTTCCTAAACAACTGGCCTGACATTAATTATACACAATATTTTCCTTTGTTTAAAACAGGTTGCAGAAGACTGCTGGTGGGCAGTGATATTGCCTTGAAATAAAATAAATCTCCCCCGCATTGTAACTAAAACCGTACGGATACGTTTTTGTTATTGTGTAAACCAGGTAGTTTGCATATGTTCTTTTCTCATTCAGTGCTGATCCTTACATTTATGCGCATGACTTGTACTGTTGTCCATTTGTATTTTATATATATATATATATATATATATATATATATATATATATCGTGGTCAGTCTTCCGAGGATGTCTTTGTTGTGTATGTGTGTTACTCTGTGCGCACTGTTAGGGACCAGTGCTCTGTCAGGCTTGCTAGCCTTTCGCACTAACCCTTCTTTCGAACCCTGTTCGAAAAAAATGAATATGAATTGTTATGTATCGAGGTGCGGAGAACCATGTGAATAAAGACGACGACGACGGCGCTCGAGCAGTCCGAGCCGAGGCTGATAGCCAGCCATACATCACTTCGCGTTCGGTCTCTTAATTATGATATTTCTTGGAAATATCACATTGGCGACGAGCAAACCTAAACAAACTACGCGGGCAAAGCCATAAAGAAGGACGGAGAGGCACCAGATTTCTTGGCAAGGCAAGTCCTTCTGGATTTTCTCCGATTACGATGCCTAAGCTCGAACCCTTTCTCGGAGAAAGCAAGGATGAATGGGAGGAGTACGAGGAAGTACTCGAGCAATATTTTATTGCGAATGACATAGCAGAGGAAAAGAAGCGCGCAGTATTTTTGTCAAACTGTGGCAAACGCACATATTCGCTTCTCAGAAATCTTCTGGCTCCAGAAAGGCCTCGGGATGTTGCCTATGACGACATTATCACGGCACTGAACGGGCATTACGCTCCCAAGCCTTCCGTAATCGTAGAGCGTCTGAAGTTTCACACAAGGATTCGTCAACAAGGAGAAACCGTGAGCGACTTTATTGCATCTCTGCGGAAGTTGGCGGACTCTTGCGACTTCAAGACGGTGCTCAACGACATGCTTCGAGATCGGCTAGTCTGCGGCATTAATAACGACCTCATGCAGACCCGACTTTTGGAAGATGCAGAACTGACTTTTGAGAAAGCGGTCAAGGTCGTCGTAGCCATGGAAGCCGCGACGAAAGATTCCCAAGCAATCGCGTGCCGGGCTGGGACGACTTCAGCTGTCGAAACCAACCGCCTATCAGAGCAGTCATCTAGACAGTCTCGATGTCGTCACTGCGGAAAGTCACACGGTTCAGCAGCATGTCGTTACGCTAAAATGACATGCCACAACTGCAAAAAGGTTGGCCACCTCTCAGCGGTCTGCACAGCAAGATCCTATGACGAGTCAAGCAGCGTCAAGAAAGATGGGAAAGCTGCGCGAGACTATCAGAACTCGCCAGGACGACGGTCAAAAAAGGCGCCATCGGCGGTTCCAGTTCACAGCCTCGATGACCCCAACGATCAGGACAGTGACGATGATCCCCCAACGTACAACATGTGGCAACTGAAAGCATCTCAGGTTCCTCCAATTATTATAACTGTCATTATTCAAGGCAAACCAGTTGACATGGAACTCGACACTGGGGCAGGCGTCTCCGTAATGGAAGAGAGACGTTTACGAGAATTGTTGCCGGATGTGAAGGTTGTCCCCTCCAATGTCGTTCTTAGAGGGTACTCAGGAGAGTTGACACCGGTTCAAGGTTGCGCCGAGATCCTGGTGAAGTACAACGACCGAGAAGTTCTTCTTCCTCTGTTCGTCGTTGGCGGAACTTCCCCAACTCTGCTGGGACGAAACTGGATACAAGCTCTGGGTCTACCTGTTGGTGACGTCGTAAATCTACATAATACATCAACAGAGGGTCTTCTTAGCAAGTTTCCAGAGGTGTTTTCTGGTGGGCTGGGTCTGCTGAAGAACGTGGAAGCCAAGATTTGCGTGCCAGATGGATCAAGACCCCGGTTCTTCAAGCCACGACCAGTCCCCTTTTCATTGCAAGATCTGGTCACTCAAGAGCTTCAACGACTAGAACGGGAAGGAATTTTGAAGCAAGTCAGGACTTCTGACTGGGCAGCACCGATTGTCCCGGTACTAAAAGAGATGGTCGGGTGCGAATTTGTGGAGACTTTAAGGTCACCATAAACGCAGCAGCCCAGGTGGAAACGTACCCGATTCCGAGAGTCGAAGAGCTCTGGACAAAGCTCTCCGGAGGCATCAAGTTCTCCAAGTTGGACCTCAAAGATGCTTACCAGCAGGTGGTACTCTCTCCGGCCTCAAGGAAGTACGTCACTATCAATACCCACAAAGGATTGTTTGAGTACACAAGGCTACCCTTTGGTGTTTCATCAGCGCCAGCAATTTTCCAGCGAGAAATGGAAAACCTGCTTTGTGACCTCAGGCACGTTGTCGTCTACTTTGATGACATCTTAATAACTGGAGTGGATGACTCGGACCACATGAGAAATCTCGAAAAAGTACTTCAGCGGCTAACTAATGCAGGATTGAAGCTAAAGTTTGAAAAGTGCGAGTTTTTGCATCAAAGGTGGAGTATTTGGGACACCTGATCGACCACACAGGTCTTCACCCTTCGCCAAGTAAAGTGGAAGCAATTGTAAAGGCACCAACTCCACAAGATACAAAGCAACTACAAAGTTTTTTGGGCCTGCTAAATTTTTACAGAAGATTTCTACCCAATTTGTCAAGTGTCCTGGAGCCGTTACATCGGTTGCTGGGAAAAGGAGCACGCTGGGAGTGGTCAGGAGAGCAAGAATGCGCGTTCGAGCGAAGCAAAGAGCTGGTAACTTCTGCTGGTGTCCTTGCACATTACGACCCCACGAAGCACCTTGTGCTAGGCTGCGACGCTTCACCCTACGAAGTTGGAGCTGTACTGGCGCACAGGAGTTCCATGGGTGAAGAGAAGCCTATTGCGTTCGCATCACGTCGTCTAATGGCAGCAGAACAGAACTACAGCCACCTGGACAAAGAGGCTCTTGCACTCATGTTTGGAATAACGAAATTCCACCAATATCTTTGGGGTCGACCTTTTGAGGCAGTGACTGACCACAAGCCACTGCTGGGACTATTAGGCGCTGACAAAGGCATTCCCCCACAGTGTTCACCAAGAATCCAAAGGTGGGCCTTGAAACTAGCTAGCTACAGCTACGCCTTGGTCTATCGTCCTGGAAAAACTCTTGGTCATGCTGATGCGCTGAGTCGCCTACCACTGGTGACTAAGAAATTCACAGTGCCAAAGCCTGCAGATGTTTTCATGTTGGAACGTGACTACAAAATTCTCTCCCCAGAAGTTATTGCGACAGCTACGGAACGAGATCCGGTGTTGTCGAAAATACGTGAGGTGCTATGGGCCGGTTCAACTTTTCCCGCTACACCAGAGTGGCAACCATACGCTACAAAAACGCAGGAGCTCAGCGTGCAAGACAATTGCGTGCTATGGGGTACGAGAGTAGTAATTCCGAAAAGTCTAACAGGAAGTGTGCTGGATCTCCTGCATGAGGGACACCCAGGAATCACCAAAATGAAGACGGTGGCAAGAAGTCACGTTTGGTGGTATGGCATTGACGAAGACATTAAGGTCAAGGTCAACAGCTGTTCTGTGTGTCAGGAACACCAGCGAGCACCACAACCAGTGCTAACGACACCTTGGCCCTTTCCCGAGAAAGCTTGGTCACGCCTTCATATAGATTTCGGGGGACCATTTCAAGGACGATATTTCTTAATCCTCGTAGATGCTTATTCAAAGTGGCTCGAGGTGATGGTCGTTCCCTCACCTTCGGCGGAGGCAACAGTGAATTGTCTTCGATCCATATTTGCCACGCACGGATTGCCTGACCTGATCGTGAGTGACAACGGACCAGCCTTCACAAGTTCTGTATTTGCGGAATTCCTGAAGAGGAACGGAATTCGTGGTATGAGGATCCCCCGTATCACCCGGCATCTAATGGGGCTGCGGAGAGAGCCGTTCAAACAATCAAGAACAAACTCAAGAAAGCTTCTTCGGGAGATTTCCAGACAAAGATTTCACGAGCCCTTCTGCAGTACCGCACAACACCTCACGAGATCACTGGACTAACACCTGCGGAGGTCCTCATGGGACGGAAACCTAAAACTGCAATGGACTTGCTGCATCCTGATTTCCGTGCTAAGGTCGTACTAAAACAACTAAAACAGAAGCAACGTTGTGATCATGGAGCTAGACGACAGCCACTGCTGCAGCCGGGTGACAGCGTTTGGGCAAAGAACTTTCGACAAGGGCCTGACTGGATCCCTGCGTCCGTAGTGCACCCAGCAAGCGCATCATCATCACAGGTTGTTCTGGATGACGGCACATGTTGGCATCGCTACGGTGACCACCTGCGACAGAGAGTTTGTCCCGCTCCGGAACAAGGGACATCTGGTAATCAGTTGCCAGATTTGCCATTATCGGATGTTACATTACCCGGATCTTCTGCGCCGACATCCCCGAAAAATCCAACAGCGTCGTCTGTGACTCCGGTGCCACCGCCTGTACCTGCGGTGCCAGCATCCCCGCAACGTCCTGCACTCGAGCTGCAAGCTCCATTGGCCAGCCCTAGCCAAAGGAAGCTTCCCTTATCGGATCGACCAGTTCTAACGTCGAAGCGAGCTCAAAAGTGAGAAGATCCACGAGAGTCAAGAAGCCGGTGTCGCGCTATGAGCCATAGCGAACCAGGGGTGAAGGTGTGTTATGTATCGAGGCGCGGAGAACCATGTGAATAAAGACGACGACGACGGCGCTCGAGCAGTCCGAGCCGAGGCTGATAGCCAGCCATACATCACTTCGCGTTCGGTCTCTTAATTATGATATTTCTTTTAAATATCACATGGTTCGTGGAATTCTTGAAATTCTTGGAAACATCACAGTTTGCATATGTTCTTTTATCATTCAGTGCTGATCCTTACATTTATGCGCATGACCTGTACTGTTGTACATTTGTATATTGTTATATATATATATATATATATATATATATATATATATATATATATATATATATATATATATATATATATATATATATATTATATCATTATATATATTATGATATATTGTGTATTGTTGTATATTGTGTGTTGTAGTCTCTGCGCACTGTTAGGGACCAGTGCCTTGTCAGGCTTGCTAGCCTTTCGCACTAACCCTTCTTTCGAACCCTGTTCGAGAAAAATGAATATGAATAAAGAAAAAGAAGCTTCCCATTGCTGAATAGTAACACTTCCTTTTTTGCGCCGATAGCTTCTACGTGTACCGCAAGGGCAACAAATCGTCGTCGACATGGGAAACGACGAAGCTGCTGCATCGCATCTACAAGGGCAGACCGCCACCAAAGAAAAACCTCGGCAAACGCAAAATCGCGAACGAAAGCCTAAGAGCATAATATTCACAGATGTCTGAGCAATTACGAATATCTCCTATTTTATGACCGTTCTTTCCGCGTGTGTAATGTCCTTTGCTTCATAGCGTTCCGGCTGTCCTTCCTCCCCGTTGGTACTATTACTCCCCGTCCACCATTAATTTAAGCCAAATAATTTTTTTAATTATCTTTGTGTGCTTTAGGGCAAGGAGAAAACGAAAGGCGCGGTAATATAGAGTGGCAAAACGGATTAGGACACCAGGCATGGCATACGGGTGAATACCGAACCATCTTTGACAGAACGTATATATATATATATATATATATATCATATATCCATATCCATATATATATTATTTCTTTATTTATGTTTCATCCTAATTTATCCTTCTATTGTTTTCTTTATTTTCGTTTCTAGGCCGTTCTTTATTTTCCCATTCATCTTATACGTTGTTGTACTGTATCAAATCAGTTTAGGGTTTTCTACCAGCGGCTACATACAGCGTCTGAAAGTAAACATCGAGAACGCAATGGAGTTGTCAACCTAAATTAAGTTAAATGACGTTTTTAATATTATTATTATTATTATTATTATTATTATTATTAATATATTATTAATATTAATATTATTATTATTATTCCACGGTAAAACACAATACAAAAATTAAGTAAAAAATTGCAACAAAACCAAATAAGATTGCTCAAAAACATGAGAGGTTAGTGCAAATCGGTGATAAGCACCACTGCATGCATGGAAGCGGGCACACAAATAAATGTATGCCCAAAGTTTTTTTTAACAGATATGTGAGAAAAAAACATTTTGTACACGTAAGTTAGTGCTTACAGAGCACCGCTAGTGTATCACAGTTATGTCCGTACAATAAAATACGTTTTTAACAAAGAAACAAAAATATTGTTCTGATGAAAAAAATCGTGAGCTGCGACACACTTTCGTGAGTTGAAATGCCCAAACTTCCTTAAGCAAAGAAAAAAAACGATGAAAGTAGATGCTAGGTTACACGCAATCCCAGGCACGCAAAGTGAAAACACCGTGAAGGCGTCTCTGTGTTCGATTTCATACCAAGTCTCAATAACGCGTGCAGGAAAACAACAAATAAATCTTCCATTTCTTTTTTTATGTATAGAGGGGGGTCAAGCCAAAACAATAACAACGTCTTTGAGAATCGGGCTTCGCGTGAGATGGTGCGTGGTTACTCGCTTTCACTTGGTGTCTTTCTGCGTTTCGAACTTTTTAGAGCGCAGCTCTTAGGCGCCCGTTTCCGGCTTGAGCGGCGTCGCCGTCGCCGTCGCCATGGGCGTAACCGCGCGGTGCATTATGGGACATGTGACGTCACTGATGACGTCATCAGTGACGATGACGATGCGGATGTCGATGACGTCATTAGTGACGTCACCGATGACGTCATAAGTGACGTCACTGATGACGTCATCAGTGATCATGACGATGACGATGCGGATGCCGGTGACGTCATCAGTGACGACGTCATCGTCACGTGACCCCCAGGTCACGTGATCTCCTCCCCCAGTACCCTTCCCTCCTCTTCCTCAAGAGCTGCGCTCTAATTCGGCATTACAGGGAGTTGTAAACGGCTTTCATTTTAGAGCGCAGCTCTTAGGCGCCCGTTTCAGGCTTGAGCGGCGTCGCCGTCGCCGTCGGTGTAACCACCCGAGGTCATGTGACCCCCCCCAGGTCAGATGACCACCCAGGGACGTGACCCCCGAGGTCACGTGACCCCCCCGGTCACGTGACCCCCCAGGTCATATGACCCCCGTATCATGTCATCTGACCCCCTAGGTCGTGTGACCCCCCGAGGTCATGTGACCCCCAGGTCATGTGACCCCCAGGTCACGTGATGATGATGACGATGCAGATGCCGATGACGTCATCAGTGACGTCACTGATGACGTCATCGGCATTCGCATCGTCATCGTCATCATAATTGATGACGTCATCAGTGACGTCACGTGACCACCCTGAGGCCACGTGACCTCCCCCTTGAGGTCACTTGAACCCCCCCCCCGTACCCTTCCCTCCTCCTCCTCAAGAGCTGCGCTCTAATTCGGGGTTACAGGGAGTCGTAAACGGCTTTCACTTTTTTTCTGTATTATTTATTAAGAGTTAATATCTGTGCTCTTCAGCCATAATGAATTACTGCAAGTTACTTGCGATGACAGAAATTGATGTTTCGGACGTCTTAATTAATGTCTCACTTCGTGTGAGTGTATCCAGCACACCATTTTGTTATATAAGTTTAGTTTCGTTTACAGGGTTTTGATGTTCGGCACCGCGCGAGCGACAACGCGATGTGATTTCTCTCTCGCGGCGTGTGCTCAGATATCGTTCTCAGATTCCTCGACTAGCTCGGGCAAAGAGGATATGTCTGCCAATAAAAACATCCTCTGAAAAAAAAAAGAAGAGTGGATTGTCTGCTATGAATCGAGTACCATGGCAAAGTCAGATGAGACGCAGGCTGAAATTTTGATCGTCTGCTATTACACGTTGAAAGCGATAGAAAGCCCGTACATTATGTGCAAAGTCAAAGTTGCTTTACTGCCGTACACAAGCTTACACTGACGGTGAAGGATCTCCCAGTACAAGCAAGTGAGACGCCGCGAGACCACTCTCGCCATTTGTACGTTGATGCTGCTCGGCCGTGGACTCGCGAACGGCTCAATAGTGTCTGATTGATCAATAGCGCGAGCCAAGCAGATTGCTTTGACGCCACCTCCAACTATCACCCCAAAAAGTTTTCACACTTACCGCGTGCAAATATCGGACCCTTGGGGTCCGATTTTAATCACTAAGAGAGAGCATTGTTGTCTGCTGATTAAGCGTGTCATCCACGCTCTGTTGGTGTTTGGGTAAGAACTTTTCACCTACACATGAATGGCGAGATCGGTAACCCAGCCTCTGATCAGCTTGTCCCAAACGCCACGGTATCAACCGGTAAACATCAGATTTTTTTTTTAAATACTGTTCAGCCTTTTGTTTTAGGTCGGTTACAGGAGTGGAAAGAAAACGATATGTTAACACACATTTCTCAATGCATAAGAAAATATATAGCACAACCATGCGGAAACAAGCAAACAAGTTTTGACACGCTTTCTGAAAATGTTTTAAATGTAACTAATAATAATAATAATAATAGTTTATTTTCCATGAAGTATGGTGGAGCAAAGGGTAAAAGCCTCAAAAGAGGCTTGACCAGCCCTCGGCCCCGTACATTGGCATTGCAGCACAAAATAAACAATATATACATATACATATATATATATGTCCCCGCTAGAAACGTTATAATAAACTTATAATATAGTATACTCCGATAGTATATATATATTGACTATATATAATTTTATCGGTCCATTGTTCTTTTATTTATCTATACTTATATATATATATATATATATATATATATGCACGAGATTACAAAACAGTTATTCATCACCTAACTAGATGGCAGAATATTTTCTATATTTACAGTAACTTCTGGCAAATCGTTTTCCTTTTTTGCTTAACAGTTCTACCAAAAAAAAATTGCGGTGGCTTAGCTCGGCTATGCCAGGATATACGTAGCGTGAGCTCATGCGCACAAAATGAGAGGCGCTATCAAGCGGCTCCGGCGCAGCGTCAGACTTGGCTACTGCGCAACGGAGGCGCACAGCTGGGCACGCGCCGGCGCCAGTGCGTCTGCCGCGGCTATGACGTCACTCCTCTGGAATGCGCAGACCGGCGAGGCGCGCTTTGCGGCGGCGGCGGAGTGCACGGCGGCGGCGGCTCCGGCGCGCCAGCTGTGCGCCGTGTGACGTCACTGCTCCTCGCGCATTCGCAGCTCGGCTCTTTGGGAGCGACACGAAACTGCTCAACCTCGGCCAGTGTAGCTCACGCTACAAAACGAATACTTGAAAGTGTCTTTGTTTACCCGTTGTATTTCAGAAGCCTTTTTATGCACACCCCTCAATGGCTGAGTCGAGCGTGGTAGCAGTAACGGGATGTGTCAATGTTCAGCTCGTTTTGAGAGAGCTTAAAAAAAAAGCTTAAGTCCGGCAATTTTTCTGAGACTTGACAGTAAAGGGAGGTTTAGTTCTTTGAGCATTGAAGCCACCGAGTCAGTTCGACCATACCTCGAAAGGATCAAAGGGGCTGCCATTCTTTGTATTTTTTCCAACCTATCAATTTGGTTCTTTCTATACGGGTCCCACACAGCACAGACGTATTCCAGGGTTGGCATTACCAGGGTTGTGTATGCGGATAATTTTACGTAATACGGAGCGTGCCTCAGGTTGCGCTTCAAGAACCACAACTTTTTATAGCCTTACGATACAAACAATCCACATGCAGTTTCCATGTTAAATTTGAGGCTATCGTTACCCCTAAGTAGTTTAAGTGACCAGTTACTGTTAAAGACACATCCCCGAGTTTATAATTGTAAGTTAGAATGTTCTTTTTACTTGTGATTCTGAGAAGTGCAGTCTTTTCTGGCTTCAGCTTCTTTCCCCATTTTCGACACCAGTTATCTACTGAGGCGAGCGGCAAGTTTATGTTTTCCTGGCCTACAGGACTACGAACTTTAGTGTAAAGCAGGCAGTTGTCTGCGAATAACTTACGTGTCATATTGGGACTTGCTGTTTCCGCCAAATCGTTGACGTAGCATAAAAATAACGCTGGTCCCAAAACTGACCCTTGGGGACTCCCGACGGCACCCTACAGACAGATGACGCAACACCATCAATAACTACGAACTGTCTCCTATTTTTGACGTATGCGCTAATCCACTGAGTGGCGTGAGAATTAACTTTGTAACAATTTAGTTTTTCTATAAGTCCTTCATGAGATACCCGACTGATTGCTTTTGATAAGTATAGACATATCGCGTCTATTTGTCCTCTTTCGTTTGACGAGCAGGAAAAGTAATGAAACGTTTCAGGCAACTGCGTTACTGGAAACAACCCTCGTCAAATTCCATGCCGATTTTTATAAAAAATTTCAAACTTTCAAAATAGTCGTAAAGGCTTCTGGAAATTATGTGTTCAGAAAGCTTACAGGAATAGCATGTTAATAAAGTAGGTCTGTTGTTTGTTACATTAAGCTTACCTCCCGATTTGTGAACTGGAACAACCCTGACACACAACCAATCCCTGGGAACACTATGCTGTCCTAAAAAGACCCGAAATATGATCGTCAAGTATTTATCAATCCACTCTGCATATCGTTTTAAAAATTGATTACGGATACTGTCCGGTCCAGGTGATTTTTTTGAGTCAATATTTGGCAATGGTGCAAATATTTCATATTCAGTGATAGGGATGTTCGGCATAGATCGAAGCGAGTCGGTACCACCCGTACTCAAATCGGCGGTGATATTCGTTTCAACAAATACAGAGCCAAAATACTCGTTGAACCGTCTGGCTATATTGTTCCAGTTTAAAATGTTTTCACCATTTTCCGTAATATACTTTATTTTCCCCCTTTGAAGGTGCAAGGTATTGCCAGAATTTCTCTGGTGCCGTCCTCAAAAACTGTGGTAAAACTGAAGTAAAATAATGTTCTCTAGACTGCTTTAATTTGTATTTTAATTCATCTGATAGACGAAAGTGTCACCTTGGTTTGCACATTTTTGCTTTCGCCTTATTTTTATTCTACGCTGCAATTGAGTAATGCCCCATGCAATCCACGGACGTTGCCTGTAAACACGTTTTTCTCCTTTTAGGAACAAATCGTTGTAAGCATTGGTTGTCAATGTCTTTGATCCGGCACCATAGCTCATCTACGTCCTTTGCGTCATCGAATCCAGGTAACGACGATTCTAGATATTCTAAGGTATCGACGTCGTCGGCGTTCTTAATGTCATGCTACCGGACGATTACAGGCCGCCAATGATGATACAACATTGCAAGTCATCAGGGATAATTTATTGTCTGAAATGCCCACGTGCAAAGACACAACATTGCCACTGAAATTTGTACCGACAAACATTAGATCCAGCACGGAGCTGCAGTTTTTCCGCTTGTGTGGCCTCATTTCATGCTTGTGTTAGGTTCAGGTGAAACATCATACCAAGAAGCAGTTCAGATGTTTTGACATCCACGTTTCCAACCTCGACGTTGCTCCAATCTATTTTGGGCAGATTGAAATTACCTGCAAGAATAAATTAATCTTCGTTAATATTATAATTAATAACAATACCTTTATTTCCAATTTACAATGGTGGAGGCCGAGAAAAAAAAAGCCGCACGAAACGGCTTGACGAGCTCTCGGCCCTTGAATTGCATTTTACAGCAGTGACAGGGCGAGAGAGAACTAAAAAACACACACGCACACCAAAAGCATTAGTCTGCTATAACAAAATGGTACATCAACGCACGCAACTCTTTCATGGTGATCGTATCTAGGTGAACATCACTCAGAATAAAATAATTAAGCAGATTAGGTAATCTGTAAGATAACATTTCTTTTCAGAGGTTTAATCGGCAAGTATGTATATTGTAATATTTAGGATTGCGAAATTTAGAATTGGAAATGCGTTGCTTTAAACCAGACAGTTCAATTATGTAAGTGCGGTTACTGAACAATTCATGTTTATACTTTGTAGAAAGCCTATAACTGTACACATCGCGACACTGTTAGCGCGAACACGACATCGGCACCTTTTCGCAATTTATTAGGGAAAAAGTATTAGTGGGCACACAATTTCACGCCATATATTGGAGCCCTAAATGAGCTCTTTCTACAACAATAATTTCTTTGGTTACAACCTTTCGGTTCTAAGAGAAACACACAGAAAACTGGCGATCGCTTGTTCGCGCTAACAGTGTCGCGCTGTGTACATGTTGTAGATACTTAATATGTTATACATTCTGAACACGTTTTTTTGTATGCGAGCAGAACGGCTCATTAGAAATTGTACGTAACATTCATCTTTTGGAGTAAGTGTATTATCTTAAGATTTGTTACCGTGGTAGTACCCCAAAGCAGGTGGTAGTAATTTAAACGAGAAAAATATTGAAATTTATATAGTAATAGGTTAACTGAGCTCGGAAATATACATCGATTCCGATATACCAAAACTATAACTTTTGCTAATTTATTTTTAAGTACATAATATGATGGTTCCATGGCATGTTTTGTGAAAACACAACGCCAAGCGTTTTGAATGAGTCAACTAATTCAAAATTTATTGAGTTTATATAAATGCGTCCCAATGAAGAAATAACTTTATTTTTGGGCCTAAATATTATGGCTTTGTTTGATTGGTATTTATTTTTAAAGCGTTTCTATTGCTCTATATTCCTAATTTATGTAGTACTGTGTTGGCCATAGATATAAGTTGATGTGCCTCATTAGCAGTAAAAGGAAGCGTCGCATCGTCAGCATATATATATCCCCTTAGGACACGATTTTAAAATAATCGTAAGAAAATTGTATATCATGAATTTTTTACATAAAGGGTACCTACAGGTCACACTAAACACACTATATTTTTTTTATCATGCCGTTTTTTATTTTTGTCATGTACACGTTTGTGTACACGATGTCTCAGTCACTACAAATGAACTGGAGTGACGATTGATGAATCAACAACGGCTTTTTTCTTTAATTCATAAAATATGATGTTTATTTGAAGACTTTTCGTTTACCAAACCAGATGGAAACACAAATTTACTTGTGATGGAAGGCATAAAAGCAGTCATTGGTGGCAGAGAGACAGAGAAAGACGTTGCATTTTCGGCAGCGGATTCGGGTCCTTGAGGTGCAGCCTTCGAGCTTGCAGCGCTGGGCAAACTTCTGTGTTGCGTGCGCTGGCCAGTGGTTCAACCCATCATAGCGGACTGCGTTCACGGGCCGTGGTTCCGCATTGTGCACTTTTTTTGGAGGGTCGGCTGCTTGGTCGAGGCTTGGGCGGCCACGTTTCTTGGAGCTGGGCTTGTTGCACAGGATCAGTGCCAGTCCAACATTGTTCTGGAAGCCCAGCATGTCGAGCACCTTTCTAGGTTGGATGTGGTTCTCATGCGCATCTTGGAGGTACTCTTGCCAACTGTTCACAAGAGCAAATGAAGCAAAGTGAGAGATCACCCGTACCGTCCATTTCTTGGTCCTGGAGTTGAGGGGGTACAAGGAGAGCAGGAAGTCCATCTTGTCCACTCCTCCCATGAAGGCGTTGTACTCTTTTATCAACGCTGGGCATGTTATTTCCACGTGTTCTTTTGTGGATTCACTCCATCGCTTTACGGTTGTAGCCTCACCTATACCCACGAATGTTGAAGCAACGTTCACAATTCCATTATCTTGCCATCTCACGATGGTTACATCACCCTCTCTCGCAACTTTTGCATCCAGGCTCCCTCGTCCTTCTCGCCTCATTTCTTTTTCACTTTTAAGAGCACATCCCTGCAGCCTGTTCGCCCGGATGGTACCAACGGCCCAGATACCGACGGCCTTGAGTTCTCGGAGTAGTGGAACCGATGTAAAGTAATTGTCAAAGAAACACTTAAAGTTCTTGAACTTTGGCAAGTGTTCCACTAGCCTCATCACAATCGAGCCACCAAGCCCGAGATGCTTGTGTTCGAGCGATGTCCCCGTTCCTTTCCCCTGGTACAGCTCGAAGTCGTTTGCCATACCATCTGAGCTGCAGCGGACGAACACTTTGACACCTTCAGGGTTAGGCTTGTTTCGCAGAAATTGCTTGGCCGCAACTCTACCCGTGAAAGGGATCATCTGTTCATCGATGCTGTTGTTCTCGGATGGAGCAAGTTCCAGACACCTCTGTCTGACAGCATCCAGCACTGGGCGCACCTTCCAAAACTTATCAGTTGGAGCCCGGGGCGAAGATGTCTCCGTGACGTGCAAAGCTGACCGGAGCTTGAAAAATCTGTTGACCCCCATCGCCTCCGATACGCTGGGGATCTGCGTTGCCGGCTGCCAGTACATACGTATGCGGGGAAACTTGAGCGTCCCCATGATCATCATCATCCCGAAGAATGTTTTAATTTCCTCCGGAGTGGTTCCGAGATTTGTTCCCGAGGTCTGCAATCCATAAATGTTCGTGCACCGCGCAAACTCTTCGAACAGGGAGTCCGGAAAATACCTTCGAAAGTACTCCCAAGGCTCCGCTACCTCCTCTAAAGTCATGTGGATGTCGTCAAACGTGGTGTCAGGGGGCTCGAAATCGCGGCTTGTCCAAACAGTCTGCACCTTTCGATTGCGAGCTTCCTCCGCTTCGTCGTTTTCCTCTGGAGCAGGAGCCGGCTGTTGCAGCCCCGAAGGTCCTGCCTCGTTGTCCTGAGGGTTAACCTAAATGACAAAATGCATTCTCTTAACTTAGCTAAGCAGTTAACAATGTCATCCAAGTATTTAAAGCGCATGTACTCACAGATCGATGAGGCTGAGGCTCTCCCTCCTCGTCATCAGAGAGGCCGACATCAGATGCATTTCCATCGGCAATTTGCATTAGCAACCTTTGTGCTGTGGCATTGTCGACCCTCCTGCGATTTCTCGCATGATTTCGGATGTCTGAATTGGAAGGAAACGACACATTGTCACTAAAATGTAGAAATTTCCAATGAAAAGCTCCTTGCAACAACGCTAACGGCACTATAGCCCTAATGTTTCCGTCGAAGCACATTTCTGCACAATGTGGCCATTGCGGCACGCTGTACACACATGTGTACGCGAAATTCACTAATCAGTTAGAGAAGCAATTACTGCATCCTAACGTTTCACACTTCTGTGTTACGTTTATTAGCACCTTAGGAATGCTTAGGCATGCAGCAAGTCTCGTCAGAAAACTTGCAATTAAGCAGAGATCTGTTTTTCAGAGCCACTCACCCGCGTCGCCGTAGAACGTGGAGGCGTCCATCTTGCAACGGTGTTATTCGTTGTAGTTCAAAGCAGCAACGGCAGATGGCGCCACCAGCCCGCTCCATAAGGTGTACACGATCGTGTACAGCGTGTCTCCAGCGATACAAGCCCACATTTAAAGAGTAAATAAATTTGCAAAGTCGCGTACACAAATGTGTATGCCATGTCTGAAGGGGAAACAACAAATTTAGTGATCTGGTCAGTGTTCACGATATCATTGACATACACGTTAAAAAGAAAAGGCCCTAAAATACTGCCTTGAGGTACACCCGATATAACCGGTTTTATTGTGGAAAAGAAATTATTACAACAAACGTATTGTTTGCGGTTTGCAAGGTAGGATCAAAGAAGAGCTAAAGCTTGCCTGCGAATTCCATATTATTCCAGCTTTTTCAATAATAGTTTATGGTTTAAAAAATCAAAAGACTTAATAAAGTGCACGTAGATACCAAGTACTAGTTTTCGTTTCTCAACGTTTCTTAAATAGATTTTATCTCTTCAAGTAGGGCAAGTTCAGTTGACTAATGCTTTTTTAGTCCAAACTGAGGTCTCGTAATTAGCTCATGTTTGTCAAAAAAGTTAGACAAGTGGGTATGAATAACTTCTTCAAGTCCCTTTGAAAAGACTGGTAATATTGACACGGGCCTATAGTCATTAATGTCATTCCTATTCCTATCTCCCTTCTTGTGCAGAACGGAAACCTTGGTTACTTGCATGCGCACAAAAAATATTCCTGTCGATATGCACAAGTTGAAGATATGCGTCACATAAGGTGTTATAATGTCTAGAACATATTTTACAGGCTCAATCTGAGTATCATCTACATCTCTACTCGTAGTTTTGTTTTCTTTTTAATTCATAAACAAAGAGAACACCTCGGTATCAATACCCGGATCTAGAAAAACAAAATTCTCATTCCTTTTTTGAATTTATGAACAGGCTTTATCACTATATGCGTTGGTAGCTAACTTTACAAAACGATCGTTAAACGCATTAACTAAAGCAACACCTGTAAGTTCGGTGCCAGTCACAGAAAGCTTTTTACACCATCATGAGACCAATCGCGTTGTAGGATTGAATTAATCCTTTTCCATAGAACATCAACACGTCCACTTGACCAGCCCAAGTTCCTATGATAGTAATACTACTTTGCTTTTTGAAGTTCCTTTGTTAGCCTATTTCTGTATAATTTAAATTGTTTAGATCTGTTGGATCTCTTGTTTTATTAAATTTTGCAAATCGATTTTTTATATTAGTTTCGATAAAAGGTGTGAGGTAATTCAGAGCTTACGAATTCTTTTTGATGTTTTGAACGTCTTATATTGAACATTGCTTGCATGCTGTTTTTTAAACCTGTCCAGAAAAATCTTGTACACTTGATCAGGGTTTGTTTCATTAACAACGTCAGCCCAATTTTTCGTTTCTAATGCACTCACGAAACTTCTCAAGATTTTCAAGCGTGATATCTTGAAAACAACTGATAGACTCTTTATTATTATTCTGGCATCGCTTGACTGTTATGCACAAGAAAGTTACCAATGGCAAAATGATAAATTATTTACATCGTGGACAGTGGGGAATCAGCAGGTCTATAGATACCTCCTATTATACACTTTTTTGTCACAGAAAGTAATTTTACATCATACACTTTAGGTGTCTGGAAGATTATGCATCGCAATGCATACGATTGATTTTTTAAGAATTACTGCAACACCAGGTGGTAGTATTTCATTGTCTTTTACTGTTTGCGTTAAACCACGTTTCTGTCACAACGACGATGTGCGGATTATATATCATTAGTATGGTGTAAAAACTCGCTGACTTTATTGACGAGACTTCTAGCGTTCATATTGATAACTCTGAGGTGTTTTGTTTTTGGATCCCATGAATGTCACTGATTTGGGCTTCGCCCTTTACCTCTCAGCTTTGTTCGGCTGGCGGTATCGTCATCTCATACGAAAAAGTCATTATCGACTTGAATGTTGTCGTCAAAACGTTTAACTCGGGAAACGCTGTTTCTTTCGGTGCCCGTGCTTTCCCAAAGCATTTTTTTTGTGTCTACTTAGCGTCGCCTGTTACTAATCGTTTTGAGTAGAGACGTTGGTACCTTTAAATTTGTTGCAGTTCTGAAATACCAGTATTTTTTGGTTGTAGTACCGAACGTTTATTATTATAGGTCGGGTTGGTTTTTCATGTTTTTTTCCTAGCCTATAAATTTGCTTCACTATTTTTATTTTTAAACAGAGGAGGGCATGAAAGAGGTTTTTAAGCACCATGAATTGAACGTCGTCGCTATTTTATTTTTCTGGCTCAAGAATCCCAAAAACAATCAACTTAATTTTTCCTTGATCTATCCTCCATATTCACCAGTGTTTTGTGCTGAAGTTTTACAGTTTCTTGTAGTTGCTCTACCATAGTAACCAAGTTGCCAATGTTTTCGTCCTTTTTTTTTGTACTTCACCCAATTTGTTTCTATTTCATCGATTATTTTGTTCATCCCATCAAAACTTGCCTGGCGTTTTGTTTGGTTTGCTTTAATTTCTTTCACGTCATCGCTCATCTGCTTTTGGCTTTCGAGTAGTTCTTTCATCATTTGTTCGAGATCTGCGGGGCCGAGATTCGTCTGCACATCCCCACAAAGCATTTGCAACATTCATTTATGAAAATAGTACATAACACAACAAGGGACTTTGGGGCACAGCAGCAAGAATAGAAACCTGTTGTCGCTTCTATAGCAGCTACCATAGTCTCTGCTACTAACCTGCTCAACGAGAAACAAGAGCGGAATTTCAGTCGGCTTGCTCCCAGCGTGGCTGTTGTGCCACTGAAGGACGGCGTTGCTGGAGCGAGCATTTATTCCGCGGCTGAGGTACCTCATGTTACCAAATTGTGTGTGTGTGTGTGTGTGTGTGTGTGTGTGTGTGTGTGTGTGTGTGTGTGTATGTAGTGTGATGTATGTATGTATGTATGTATGGTGATGGTATGTATGTATGTATGTATGTATGTATGTATGTATGTATGTATGTATGTATGTATGTATGTATGTATGTATGTATGTATGTATGTATGTATGTATGTATGTATGTATGTATGCATGTATGCATGTATGTACGTGTATGCATGTATGTATGTATGTATGCATGTATGTATGTATGTATGTATGTATGTATGTATGTATGTATGTATGTATGTATGTATGTATGCATGTATGTAGTGTATGTGTGCATGTGTGTGTGTGTGTGCGCGTGTGTGTGTGTGTGTGTGCGTGTGTGTGTGTGTGTGCGGTGTGTGTGTTTGTGCGGCGTGTGTGTGTGCGGTGCGCGCGGGCGTGCGTGCGTGCGTGCGTGCGTGCGTGCGTGCGTGCGTGCGTTGGAGTTAATGTGTCAGAACACTGTCAAGCTGGTTGTACAAAAAGCACCAGAAGAAGTTTGTTGCTTGCATTGAGGGGGTAGTTTATTCTATTCCACACTCATGTGGTAGAGAATATATAGGACAAACCGGCAGGTGTTTGAACGTTCGCTTAAGAGAGAACTTCTATAACACCCACAGAGTCGTTTCGGGACACCTAGGCATACACTGCAGGGATTGGGGATGCGTTCCGAATTTTGAAAAATTTGCTGTAATAGGAAGAAGTCGGGACCCGCTGACCAGAGAGATCATGGAATCTAAAACAATAGCGCTTCTCACTGACAAGTGTGTTAGTAGTCCGCCATTAACGCTGTCTCAAAAAAAGTCTAATTTTTATCCTGATAATTGCGGTGAGGAGCGAGAGGCATATTTAGAAGTGTTTCCTCTATTCGTGCTATTGTGATGGTCATGGAGATTGGGAGAGTCAACCCCATGACGAGAACAAACAAGTAACAGAATACAACAACAAGTTGTAAGTCAGCGCGTGTATTTGTGCCTTTGTGTGTCAGTGTGTGCGGTTGATATTGCGCTGTTAACCTTAGAATACAAAACGTCACGCTTGCATTGCTTACTGTCAGAATTCAGACTGCGTTTTTTGGTCTAAACATATGTTTCCACATCGTCATTCGCTAAGCTGCCTCCGTAAGTTCCGGTGATTGGCTCTCCGAGTGTTGAGCGGGAAATTAGACGCATGTCTTTTTTAGAGTTTTGCGCACAGTCGGCCGAAGGGATGTGGTATCATGTGCAGAGAAATTCAAAGACAGCAGAGAAGCGCGGTCGTTCGCTTCTCCGAACTCCTTCGAAAACGTTGATATTTCTTCAGTTTAGACCGCAGGCTAGACCCAAGACGACTCCCTCGTTTGTTAATCCGCGTTCTTGCGCCTTACCATGTACTCCGTTCAGCCTTAAAGGGATCATGAAATGAATTTTCTGCTGGGATAAACAAGGTTTTTACTAATCGCGTATCGTTTAGTGCGCGAAAATAAATCTAGTTCACGAGCGTATACGCTGGTGAACTAGGAAAAGCAAGCCTTATATTTTCTTTAGAAAACAGAAGGCCTGCTTTTTTGGTACGAAGATATGAAAATAGAGCAGGCGATTTCGTACCTTTTTTTCTTCGGGAGTTTCTCGCATTTTCACGGTGATGCATCCGCGGTGCCCAAACAGGTGAGCCGAACCCAGCTCACACATTCGACATGAGCACTGCATAACTGGAACATATGCGCTCGTGAACAATCAATTCGTCGACGAATATTTGAATTCGAATTCATGGCCAGTGATTATCGTGACGGCACTTATCATCACTTGAGAATGATAAGTTGCATGGTGGTACTTAAAACGCACGGTGAGAACTTGGAGTCATCGCCTCCTGTGCCTAAGCACGTCGCGACCACGTGATTTCTCATTTGGCTTTTTAGTAGAGGGTTCTAGCTGAGGAAAAGTTGAAAAACCATTTCATGGTTCCTTTAAGCTGAGACTACAGCCAAAGGCAAAAGCGGGAGCTAGCCCGCGCTCGTGACTTTCAGACGTGCCCTGGCCTCGTCTATACTCACAAAGCCTGGCAGTTCGACGACGGAGCCATAGTGCCCGGTCGCAGACTTGGAGCACGAGGATCTGGTAGCACAGAGCATCAAAAATACATTTCTTGGGGAACCTGGATGTCAGCGCTCAGCTTTTGCAGCGGCGAGGACGGAAACACACTTTCGGGTTCTCGCGTCTCGCCGCAGTGGGGCGCCAGTCACGTGGCTCTTTTCTCAACCGTTGTCTGCCGCTCCACCTTTTCTATTTCGGCGGCCGCTTCTCGTAGCGATCTGCCAGGCTTCGTCAGTACATAGGAGGTTACGGACTTGCATTTCTAGCGCGAGCGCTTGTTCTGTAGAAGAACGTTTTGAAGCAGCGACTTCGTGCACTCGTGATAGTGGCATTGCCTGCAGCCGTAGCTTAAAGGGTATTCATACGAGGAATGCTTTTCGGGGAGGGATGTGCGTGACGTAAGTAATCGGTGCAACCAGCGGGACTCCCTCCCTGACGCAAGCATTCACACAAACGGTGAGGATCGGAGAGGGGTGTCAGTGTTATCAGACGCATTTAGCGGCCACACTCTCAGAAACAAGGTTCAGTGCGCACTGACGACAGTAAAAGAAAAAAACATGGAGGTGTACATAAAATGGTGATACGCGAATATGACAGCAGAGATATTATATGCAGAAGACGACGAACTGCTTCCTGCTAAAAGAACGATGTTTCTTGAATGGGTGGATGAAACAAAAAATCATGGAATTATAAACAAGTTGCTTGAGGAGTGCCGTGAGGAAGGCATTGGACGCGTTAAGTTCGCGCTCTGTTACTACAAACTCCGACGCTCCGAGTGTTATTCTCCGAGCGCAGCAACTAAACGGAACATAGCGTACAAGAGCGCGACACACCGAAACTGTATCGACGAGCCGCATGAGCCACTTCCGACCGCACGGCTATGACGAACCCGTCGTCTTGCGGATCTCCTGGATGCGGGTGGCAGAAGCCGAAATTATTTCGAAGATAAATTAAGGAAAGCCTCTTAGAAGTGGCAGAGTGTAAATTAAGAAAATAAATAAAGACGGCAAGATTATGAAGGCTCTATGAATGTTTTAATATTAGTGAAATGTTTGACGACTCGTTTCGAGTATATATGCAGAAAGTTACCTTGAACGATCTCTTTATTGATCATGCATGCTCTTCAGGTTTAAATAAAATACATCATTATTGAACCCGAATATCGACGCAGGAAGCTTTCAAACTTGCCGAAGTACCGTTGTTCCGTCTTATAGCGCGAGACGGATCCCGTCGATGTGCTACGCCAATACCGGCTCACCACCGTAAATGAAAGCACGTCAATTCGTTTTGAGGCTAGTTGCGTGAAGAAACCTTTTCCGCAGCGCTAATTGATGTTTCGGCTTTACATTCAATGTATCTTTACTCACTGGGGCTTTGCTGAGCAATCTAAAAAGAGCAGCGGTTCGACTGTCTTTTCATAACGCCAATGTTTCTGCCGCTGAGTTATCGGCACGCAATCGTTCGATAGACCAATTCGTTTTTAGGCCAGTTGCACGAGCAAACCTTCTCCGAACGCTAAACACTGTCTTTTTCAAATCAATTCGTTTTACCTGCTGGAGTAAGTACTATTCAACTGAAAAGGGGCAGAGGTCTGAGAGCGCCCTTCGTCTCGACCACCCTTTTTGTCAGCGCAGCCGTGTTGTTTGTGGACGTGACGTCACGAAGCGCGAGGAGGTCACTCGCGAACAGTGAAATACTTGGTGCACGAAGAGCGCGCTCGAGTGTCAGTCTCCGGCGGCGCACTTCTCCGTTTATGAGAGCAGCCTTAAACTCTCGCGCTCCGGAGCACCGACTTAACGCACCTATCGATGACTATCGAAGACTCCCTCGGGTGCCCCGGATGGCATGTGGAACAGCGCAGGCCACAACAAGACGGGAAATACCAATGCCACCACTGGCAACTTGCTGGAAAAAAGTCTGTAAAGTTGCCAGACACACGAACAAAATACCGGCAGTTACAAAGAGATTCCTTACAAAGAGATCTACACGCAGCTTTAATATTACAATCATCTCGTTCATTACTTTTTAGCGTGTTATCTATTTATATTTAATCGTGGGTTACACTCTCCTTGAGCAGTCGCAAGTTGCAGGCGTCAACCACTCCACTCTACTATTGCGACGACCGCTGGTTTGGGCGATGTCCTCTGCGGTGATATTTTTTAAATTATTATTACTCTTACGGAGGAGAGGAATGGGCAGTGCTGGTGACAATCAGCAGAGGCAAATGGAGTTAACGCCTGACAACTGGCCTCCTCCATGGAGTCCAAAGAATATGTATACCTAAATATCATAGTTTAAACTAATCTAAAACATGTATATAACATCAGGTAACGCAAAGCTGCAATACAAAACAAAATTCATCATACTCAAAAGAATACCCTATCAAAACGAAGAAAGAAAAAAACGCCAAACCTTAAACGATTTGTCATTAACGTAAACAAAAGGAGACACTCACGTGGCATTCTACTATCGAATGAAGTCCTCGACAAAAACATAGAAAATGACCACACAGAGTGTATGCTGCTATTGACAGCGGCAGCGGTTGTGTTGGTGACAGATGTCCATTATAGGAGATTAGCTTTACTTGATGCACTTTGAGATATTTGCTTTGTTAGCCTTGCCTCAAAGGAGCGGTTAAACGATTTTTGTACTTAGCGCAAATACGGCTCAGAATGAATCTCCCCCGTTTATAACCTCTGAAACACGCTGTAGTTTATTCTCCGCACACAATGGCAGTCACAGGATAATTAAAGGAAAACGAGCAGCGTTGACCACCCCTACTTGCAGCCAGAAACGAGCGGCCACGTGATTTGAAGCAGATTATATGCCGCCGACGTTCATCATGCATCCACGCGCTGGGGCTGGCAAACTTCCCAACATCGGATGGGTTTGGCTATTGTAGTCATGGCAGCGATTGGACACGAGCCACTAACCGAATTCTTGTTGAGCAATTGAGTATCACGAGCCAAACTCTGGTGCTCACGCAATGTTCGGGTCCAATGGGTGAGCCGCATTTGAACACAGTCACTAAGGGGACCATTCCAAAAACTGCGACCTCCGACCTATGTCATCATGTTTTGAGCAGAGATTAAAAGACGCTGTTTGTTTTTATCCTTGAAATTACCATATAACTAGGTTTTCTGGTGACTGGCCTTGTGTGCCAGGATACATGGGTCCCGATAGCGCCTGTAAGCTTCTGTAAAAGTTAAAACTTTCCAATTGAATATCTTTGCGCCGCCTTTTTAAGGGCTAGTGCGACGATATTCAATTGGAATGCATACTCACATTCAACGCCACTGACTGAGAAATGCCTTTCTGGAGGTTTAATTTTAAGCAAAAGGTTGAGTGTTTTCTTCCAACTCTCCTTCGCAAAACTTGATGAGACGGAGGTCACAGAATTGGCATAATCGCCGTGGGACAATATTTAAATGCGGCTCATAGTTTGGAGGCCTGCTTTGAGTGTGCTCTTGATGTGGGCTTCTGATAGTCAAAATACGTTTTACGCTTCGTTTCGTTCTCAGTCACACGGGTTTCGTATCTGGTAGGAGGACAAAGAAACGAACTTGTCCGTCTGGAATGTGCGAAAAAATAGGGGTGAGGCAAAACAAGAATGCATGACAATCACACGTTCTTTGTGAACCCATTCCAGCATTGTGGAGAGATCAAAACGATGTTTTAACGCACACCAAAAGTTATGACATTTAAGATGGCGGCGCCCTCATAAAAAATGTGTATAGCTCGTAAAGCACTCGCTGCCATGAGGACAATATACACTTTCCGAAATTCGGTCTTGCCACTTTGATCACTATCGTCATCTTTGGAACGGCATCTGTGCAGTACCAATGGTGGCCTTCTAGTAGCTGATGAAAGAAGACGTTGAAGCTTCTCTTATGCTGATAATGCGAGGGTTCGGGGTTTAGTACGATGCAGAGTAGGAATGGAACACAGTAGCTATGCAAGCGTTCATTTCTAACTCAGATTCAGTAAATCTGTGTGCGGCACACAATCGGCTATAAAGCCTTTTGGTGTATATAATGTTATCGAGGCATCTATGCGGGTTGGAGCTTTGTTCTCACTGCAAGTTATTCGTCACCAACTAACTGAAAGTGATTGAAAAAAGCACTACACATTGAACAATTCCTCGCCTGCCGTTGACTTGCAAAAGTGGCGGTGTTCGATAAAATGCAAGTTCGTTACCGCCATTGGTATGGAAAAACCTATTCTGCTATAGGGGCCGCCAGACGGCAATGGATTTCGGGGGTCTGTAGCCGAACCCTAATGCATGAAACTCAGCGCGTGTCCTGCACTTTCCTAAGCCAAGTGCGTTGCTGCGATAAACATCGGTTGCATACAATCTGCTCTCGATCACGTGGCATCTTGTTCTGGCTGAGTGTTGAGGGCGTGAAGGTTGCTCGTTTTCGTTGTCTTCTTTTTTTTCCAATTATTCCATTGCGTGTGGAGGAGATCTAAAGAGCTTGATATAGTCTGACGTCTTCGGCGTGGCCGCCCGTGGTGGTCGGTGTTAGCCACACTAGCCCCGGCGTGACAAGGCTGCGCCTCTCTAAAGTCCGCAGCTATCACTCTCAGGCTCTGGTGCTATTGCGCAAGTGCAGCAGCAGCAGACCACCAAACCGGGTGCTACTGCGCAAGTGCAACGAGCCAGGCGGGAGCGCGCAGAGCATTCTGGTCGGGCTAGCCTGGCGCGAAATAGAGCAAGACCTATTTCGTGCCGGCGCCGCCGAAGCGCTCCGGCCGTCGCCGGTCGCAATGGCTACGCCGCGGTGCCCGACTGTAGAGTGTCGGCTCTTAGACAAAGCGACGTAACCATGGCTTGCCTACAAGAATGTCGGCGTTCCGTCCGAGTGTCTCGAGCACTTAACGCTTCTTTCATGGGTTATAAACGTCAGGGGTTCATACTAAGCGGTGTTCGCGCAAAGTAAAAAAAATTACATACATCACTGCAATACCTGAGCGTTATAGACAGCACTGGACAAGGCGCTCACTATACACTATATTAGTGATACAGTTCTCATATAAAGCTGCATCGGTGCTACGCTGCGATTACATCAGCGCTGCATCAGCGTGGTTTCATGTAGTCTTGATTTGCTGCTGTGATGTGCGAAAAGGCCCGTTGGAGAATAGTTCTAGGCGATGGGCTTTAGGAGATGTGTGCTTTTTCAGAATGCTTTTTAGAGATTGCCGCTTGCTCGCGAACATTGGCCTTTGGACACATTTAGCGCCAACGCGCTGCAGCCTCGTGAGCGAATCCCGCGTGGCTTCGCAATAGGTAGTTCTAGTATTGCATATAGGAGCAAACGCAAGTACTGTGCTTTTGCTTTAGTGACGCGTATGCTCCATGCTTCATACGTACTACTCAACACCGCGAGCTTTAGGTGCGTACGTCGCTATCGATTTTGCGTGCGCAAGCAGCGGTCCTCTACGTCCCCGTGACGTTGCTCTCGTCGCGCACAGGACAGCGCGAGGTTCCGATTGGCTTGACAGAATGCCGCCGATGGCTTGGAGCAATTTGCTTGAGCACATCTAGATGGCGCAGAAACTGCTTGCGTATGCGTGTGCGTTTCACTCCACTAAAAACGCTGGTTTGACGCGCTTCGCCGCGTTCCGGTGAGAGCGTGTGCGCGTCGTAAGCAGTGCGAAAGCAAGAGTCTTAACGCTATCATAAAACACTATACTCGTTTCGGGGCGGAGGGGGGGGGCGGGGGCTTAGAGACAAAAAGGATTTAATGAGCGCCGCTCAGGGCCGCGCCGTTTAAGAGCTAACCTTTTAAAAAATTAACAAACAATCGCTTCATTTTTTTTTCTTCTTCTTGCCGGATTTGAGTATTGAGCAAAAATAACGCAATATGCAGGGTGCTTCATATAACTTCGAACACATTTTTTACGAAAAATAGGTTAAAGTTTTATAGGTGCCGTCTTCCTGGTGTATTTATCAGGATCAACCGACATTAATTAAATAGTAAGAAAACCGTCACGGACAAAAAGCTTATTAACGTAAATTTGATCATTAACTTTTTGATTTGGGGTTTCATGATAATTTAGGGTTTTATGGCGCAAAATGAAACTTAGGCCAAAGTGCGCGAAACTAGGGTATAAATTATACTATTTTAGTACGGCGAGACCTAGCAGATTGTGTGGTATTAGATATGGTGTAAATGGCCAGTGCTAAAAATAAAACGAAGTACACGATGAAATGAGAATAGAGTTTGATCTCTCGGTAAAATACCAGGGTGAAAGGCATACGATATCCAAAAACTCGTGAAAATGCTGCCGTCATTTTTTCTCGACACTAGAGCAAATCCCTATAATGTGTCACATGCTACAATATCTCAGCAGTGTGCGCAGCGCGGTGGATCTTTCAAGGTTTCAATGCATGAAGCTTGGATGGCAATGGAGCTCTGTTACGAGTGCCACGCCTGACCCTGACATGGTTACTCTTTAACAGCTCCCACTGGATTCCCTTTTCTTCGGCTGCTTTTCGCCTTTAAATACCGTCAACAATATACCGCGGATCTCTGAGCAAACACATCTTATCTCCGTCAAGTCATCCACCACGTGCCGTTTCTACCGCTATCAGGCCTCTCAAGACTTCGGCCATACCGCACTGTCACACATTCTGGAGCGGATGAATCGTCACCAGGCTGCGCTAGGACCAGGCTATACAACTATAGCTTCGGTCGTGGGGACACCAGTGGGTACGGGAGCACCGTTCCGACTAAAGTCCCTAGATAAGAGCTTTCTACAAGTAGAAAGATTCTTTGAAGCGCCGACTGCGTGACGGTGCAGGTTTCAGGAAGCGAATGGCGGTGCACAGCAGAGGGTTGAACGGAATGCCGCCATTGTGTTCCAGCGGAAGGCGCTTTGTCATTTGTGTATGTTGGCGTTACATGTAAAAGAAGTATCAAGGGGCTTTAGTTACAAGTCAAATCCAGGCACCGATACGGAACCTCAACTAAACAACTTACTAATCCTTCCACAAAACTCGATGCTAAATTTTTCAAACTTGAGAAAAGTCAGAAAGCAATCAAGTCCATTATTAAATATCTCCTTGATAAACAAACCAAGCCAGAATCCTCGTTCTGTGTCACGAACCAGAAAATTGCAGCGATTGAAACTGAGCTTCAATAAATTTCCGAGACAAATGCCGAAGTGCGTGGTATCCGAAATGCGTTCGCGGAACAGGCCATGGTAACTGTCTCATTGCTGTCTCGAGGTGACCATTAAGAAAACCGTTCCCGTCGTTGTAATTTGTTGTCTCGTGGCATCCCCGTCGTACCAGCTGAATCATGGTTATCATCGGAACTAAAAGTGCTTAAATTCACGGAAGTGTCCTTGATATTGCCGCGCGCAGGGCCGAGCAAGCAACGCCCGGGCACGAAATTCTAGAAGATTGGGGTTTATTCTTACTCAGGGCGTAACTTCTATCATTTAGTATTAGTTATTGTTCTCGAAAGTGCCTGTTCATTCTCAACCTGAACGCTCGATGCTCGAACATTCTAGGCAGAATTTTCGCAATGCTGACGCAGACTAGATAAGGAGCTGCCCGTGACCTTGTCGAGTCAGTCTCGCTCTCGCTTGACTTTACGCCGCCAAACCGCCGCCCGGTTTTCTGCTCTCTCGACGCTCGTTCTTTATTTTGTTTGGCACAAGTTCGCCCATTAAACCTTTTATTTTCAGTTCAATACTTATCGTTTCGTCGCCTTTGTCCATGACAATATCACCTTAGCAAGTTCTGGTATTGAGCGAGCACATAGACATGGTGTGTTTCAAGAGAGAAAAAAACGTCTACCTATTGCAATTCTTTTTTTCGAAACTACAAAAACATTTACTCCAGTGTAGCTTTCGTCTCTTGGGAAGCCTGTTTTCAATATCTGAAGACATCTGTGAAAATACCCGTATTTGCGTGCCATAACCTCGACACTTTTGCCGAAGAGCAATCATTGCCTTTTAAGCTCCGGCTAGGCAAGCTTCACATCGGCCGGAAAACATTCATGTATGATGGTCTACACACGAACTCAACTCTGCTATGTCACGCAGCGGTGGTGGCGCGTCGGGCGCACTTCTGGTCTGGGGCGGTGGGCAGAAGTCGCCGTGCGAGACATGCATTCCTGTGTTCTTTTGGAAGGAACTAGACACCTTCTTGTCAGAATGCTGCGATAGAGGCTCTACCAAGAGAGTCTGGAAAGGTTGGAAGATCAGTTTTCATCTGTTCCTGCCCCCTCCATTCGTCCGAGAACGTGAATAGCAGCCGTGAAAAGGGCAAACCAGACGCTGTCGAACTACGATTGCTTGTGCGGGCAACACTTTGTGGTCGCCATATGGATTTGTTTTGTTCCAACATGAACGATAGAAAACCGCCAAGTTGTCCGGACCACCCGTGAGTTCAATGCGTCTTCAAATTCACACGGCCACCTGACCGTTCGAACTTTCGTCTGCTCTTTCAATCTTGTCTGATTTTTGTCGTCTGCTCGTTCAAACAAAAGCGTCCCGTAAACCAAACTTTGGCCCGGTGACTGCGATAAGAAGTAATTGCGGGCCTCAGAGGACTTAAGTAGGCTCGGTGTAAACAGTAGATACAGGATGTTGATCATTGGTACCAGTGGCGATCACCGACTTGTTACGCCTGATTCACTCAGTCTGTTCCCGCTTCCGATTCTCAGTATCGACGTCGATCATCGCCACTACCTTCTACACTTTTGCAGCACGAGCGACGTTGCGACCGAAAATAGCTAGAAGAATTTTATCATGGCTTTGCCGTCCATTCTGCGGCGTTCATGCGAATGAATCGCCACACGTCAAATTATTTACGCAAAGTTCAGCGGCGTAACACGCCTCATTACTTTCGCTCAGGCGAATAAAGTGATAATACATTGCTATGAGGACGTAGAATCGACAATTCCAACGCAAAAAAAGAGTATGCAGACTCACTCAGTCGCCGACAACGTGACATTCCAATGGTTTGTTGACGCGGGACGCGGTGTTTTTTGACCACCCTCCATTGCACATGCGTTCGAACTGTCATATGCTCTTTCAAACTTGTCTGCTTTTTGTCGTCAGCTCGTTCAAACGATAGCGGCCCGTAAACCAAACGTTGACCCGTTTGGTTTACGGGCCGCTGTCGTTTGCGTTAGAACTGTCGTCTGCTCTTTCAAACTTGTCTGCTTTTTGTCGTCAGCTCGTTCAAACGACAGCGGCCAGTAAACCAAACGTTGACCCGGTAATTGCGATAAGAACTAAGAGCAGACCTCAAAACACTTTTGAAGGTTGGTTGGGGTAAGTAGGCTAAGTGTAAACAGTAGATACAAGAAGATGTTGATCATTGTTACCAGTGGTTATCACCGACTTCTAATGCCCGATTTTATTTTCGGTTTTCAGTCGTGGGAGTCAGGCTTTAGCGCCCATTCTGCGGCGTCCACGTGAAATGAATCTCCGCACGTCACATTATTCACGCGAAGTTTTTGCGGTGTAACGAGCCTCGTTAATTTTGCTGAAGCCGCTTAAGTAGTCAGACATTGTTAGGAGGATGTAGAATCAACAATCCCAACGCGAAAAAGAGCACGAGGACTCACACCGCGCCGACAACAACGCAATTCAATGGTTTGTTTATGGACAACGGCGAGCTTCTTGCCCCCCCCCCACTCCCACCCACCGCGCATGCGCGGCACCGGTGGCGTCCGCTAGGGGCACTCCGGTTTGTTTGTAAACATGAGTTGGTGCATAAAGAGGCGGTGAAAGAGCTCTTGAAATAGTGGGACGCGAGGGGGGTGATCTAACTGATAAAACCGGATTGCAGAGCATGATTAGTGTCTTATATGCAAATGCACGTAGCGTTTTGCCCAAGCGTAACAATTTTTCATCATTCATTTCTCCATGTGACGTTGATATTGTTCTGCTGTCGGAAACGTTCCTTCATTCTGATATTTATGATAGTGAAATAATGCCGGATTTTCCAAATCTTTATATGTATCGGTGTGACAGAGTGGACCGCCGAAACGGCGGTGTTCTTATCGCCGTTGACATTGGTATTTTCATCCCGACGGTGTTGAAATACAGTTCTCTACAGATTGTTTGGGTTTTGGTGAATAGCTATTTTGGATCGTTTTTGTTTTTGGCCTTTTACCGTCCTTAGGCGCTTTACCTGATTTGATTAATCTTCTTCGTGATGGCGGTCCATGCTGGCATTACATCACTCTGGTAAGCCTTTTTTTTTCGTTGATTTTAACTTACCAGTTATTGACTGGAAAGCATCGACCTCCACTTGTTTTGGCAACGCGAATATTAACAGCAATTTTATAGACTTGTGTTTATCTTTCAAACTAACATAGTTTGTGTCTGTTATGCCCAAGGACCGCCAGAAGGCGGTTCTGGTGCACAGCAGTAGACGTACAAGATCACAACAAAGACATACCTCTTTGACCGGGACAAGTTTTGCTTCCATATATTCAGATAATACTTCCATGTCTTCAGACACTCATCCCAAAGTTATGGCTATACACTGCCGCTGTCTGAAAAATAAAGTTGACGAATGCTTTGTTGTTTAGAAAAGGCAATACCGTCATACGTAGTTATGGGCACTAAGTCGTGGCTCGATGACTCTGTGCTTACCAGATAAGTATTTAGTATCGTAAAGATCGCAATGCGCAGGGCGTTGGGTTTTGTTGTATGTATAGATTCACGGAGGGCATGCAGTGAGCTTCTAGTTCCGCCAAATAATACCGAATTTGTTTGGTGTCGAGTTCAATTTGTCTAAAGGAGGCACCCTTGTATTGGGCACTTGCTACCGTCCCCCAACAATTAATAACATCGATAAACTTGGTCATATTACTACGCGCGTCGGCGAGCGAGCGCGTGCGTGGTCGAGTGGTTACCGCGCTCACCTTTCGCGCGGAGGCCAAGGGTTCGATTCTTGGGAGTTACGCGTCTTTTATTTATTCTTTCAGTTTAATTTTCCGGTAAATTCGAGAAGCCAGTTGCTTGTTCGAGGCCAGAATGTTCTAATCGCCGAACCTTCTACGCCAATTGCTCCAGAAGCGAAAGCGTGTGCATGGGGCTCCGCGTAGCAAGCCGCAGTCAATCTCGCCCCAGCGTTCGATCCAGCTGTTTCGCCACCACCAACACCGGCAACATTAACCTTTTTCTAGTTCGTTTTGAGTACAAGTTCGCCCCATTAAACGTTGAGTTTATTCTGTTTTCGCCGCCTCATCATTTGTCATTCGTTACAATATATTGTCCACTTTCTCTGATAGTCCTCTTATGCTGGGAGCAGGACTACCCATTCTTTTGACGACAGCTCCTGGTTGTATAAATCATTTAATGACCTCGTTATCCAATTTTCTCTGAACCAATTCGAGAAACAAGGAGAAAACTGATTTTAGACCTGTTATTGACAAAAAAATATCAGTATCAATTCAAATGTTTCTATACCTCTTGGTATAAGCGAACATAGTGCATGTGAATTACCAATAAATCACATAAATAGGGTGTCAAACCCTCCACGTAAGGTGATGCTGTATGGAGAGCGTGATTATGAGCGTATCATCTTTGGAGCCTTCGGCGTGTTTCTTTTACTTTCCAGAACTCCGTAAAGAATATGATGTTAAAGAATTATGGGGACCTTTTAAACAAAAAAGTGAGTTGCTTACGGCTTCTCACATACAATCCGGGATTCGAATAAAAATGATAAACATAAACCATGGATAACTGTTACAGTTCGAAAGCAAATAAAAACGTAATCGCCACGCTTGAAAAAAGTATAGAAAAGATCCGTCTGATACCTTGGGACGCAAACTTAAAAAGTTAACCACAAATCTTTGAAAAGATGTCCATTCTAAGTAAACTAATATTCTTAAATCTTTAAAAAAAAAGCTTCTGCTGATTTTTCGGAAATTTGTTAAAGCAAACAAAAACGAGGATGCCTCCATTCCCGGTTTATTAAAGGGGCGGTGCAATGATATTCGATTGGAATGTTTTTTCACCTTACACGTGGCTTACTGGAACAAGTGAGGACTCAAAGATACTCGCACGGAGCGCCACTCCTTGTTGAGGTGTAATTTGAAAGGAAAAAGCGAGCGTTTTCATTTAATCTCTCCTTCGCAAAACTTGATGACGTAGCTGGGTGGTGGTAGTACTGCCCAGTGACGACATTTAAATGCGTCTCATAGATTGGACCCGAGGATTGCGAGGGCACTCGATTTTGGCTCGTGATAATTGATAGCTCGATAAGCATTCGGTAGTGGCCCGTGTCCAATCGCTGCAACGACGACAATAGCCGAGCCCTGACAATGTCTGCAACTGAGAGCGTGTCCTCTCCCTTGCCATCCCCCGCGCGTGGCTATGATCAACATTGGCGGCATATAATTGGCTCCATATCACGTGGCGGCTTGTTCTGGCTGCGAGTTGAGAGGGTGAACGCTGCTCGTTTTTCTTTCTTTTTCCTGCGACTGTTATTGCGTGTGGGTAAAAACAAACGGGTGATTCATAGGTCATTACCGGCAGAGATCCGTTCAAAGCAATATGTGCGCAAAGTACAAAAATCGTTTCATCGCTTCTTTACAGGGTGGCAATTTAGTGAAGAGTGATATTGAAAAAGTTGAATTTTTATACACATACACTAGATCAGTTTTTTCACCACGCGCTCTTCACAATATTTCTTCTGTGTCTGATAGAATAGCAAGAACTGCTATGTGAGAAGTGATGAAAGGAGTGGACGGGATGCCTAGAAACTTCAAAAGCGTATGGAGTGGACGAGCTTTCGCCAAAACATTTTCACAGCTGCAGAGAGTAAATTGCAAGGCACCTACATATATTTTCACTAAATCGCTACCCAAGTAGCACAACACACCGGGTTGGGGCATTGGCTGTCTCGGTCTGCCGTATGGTGCCTTCGGGCCGGGACCGGCATCGTCCCATGGGCAAAAATATGGCCGGTCCCAAATACCGGAATCTGTTTTAGGACCTCTATTGTTTTTAATATATATAAATGACCTCCCTAGCACTATTTCCTCTAAGATACGTCTTTTCGCAGAAGACGGTCGTATAAAACAAAGTAACAAGTGTTCAAGATAACAACCAACTTCAAGGCGATCTAATTGGAAATTAACAAATGGCGCAACAACCCCCAAGATTCTGGGACACGATCTACTTGCGCCCTCTCTTGGTAGGTGTGCAATATCGCTGAAAAACAGTCGAATCTAGCGATCCGAATAAAATCACGCAAAGTTCCCCCGGAATTATTGAGATCATTGTGATTGATAACTTCAGGAAAATTTTCACCACTTCGTCACTCTTTCTCTAGGTTCCCAGGAAATAAGAGTGATTTCCCCCATAGACTGCCATTGAAATCTCGCTTTATTTTTCACGTTCAGTGAGTTAATAAAGCAACCCCTCAATATTTCAATAAGTTCCCGCAGGTATATATTCTAGAAGATTTATGCTATCGAAATATTCAAGCAGTTTTCATGTATATTAATTATCCCAGGTTCCCAGCGAGATAATTAATTACACCTGTAGCTTCCGCCGCGTAAAGGCATCTTTCCAACAAGAAGAGGAGTGCTACGGGAAAGACTACTTTACACTCGTCAGCAAAGGCGCACTTTTTGGCGATGTGCGCCTTTGTTGGGAACCTACAGAAAATACCTCACACGTTTGAAAGTTCTTAAAACATGTACCCTGGTAACTGTTCAATATGATTCCCGGGGAACTTTGTGAGATACGTCTTGGTTGCCGAGATACGCAGCGCTGAAGTAGGCTCCTTTGACAAGATCTCTCCCCGAAGCAGTGAACCGCGCATTTTTTGGCGAAGTGCGCCTCCGCTGGGAACCTACAGAGAACGCCTCAGACGTCTGAAAATTCTTAAAACATGTACCCTGGTAACTGTTCAATATGATTCCCGGGGAACTTTGTGAGATACGTCTTGGTTGCCGAGATACGCAGCGCTGAAGTAGGCTCCTTTGACAAGATCTCTCCCCGAAGCAGTGAACCGCGCATTTTTTGGCGAAGTGCGCCTCCGCTGGGAACCTACAGAGAACGCCTCAGACGTCTGAAAATTCTTAAAACATGTACCCTGGTAACTGTTCAATATGATTCCCGGGGAACTTTGCGAGATACGTCTTGGTTGCCGAGATACGTAGCGCTGAAGTAGGCTCCTTTGACAAGATCTCTCCCCGAAGCAGTGAACCGCGCATTTTTTGGCGAAGTGCGCCTCCGCTGGGAACCTACAGAGAACGCCTCAGACGTCTGAAAATTCTTAAAACATGTACCCTGGTAACTGTTCAATATGATTCCCTGGGAACTTTGGCGAGATACGTCTCGGTTGCCGAGATACGTAGCGCTGAAGTAGGCTCCTTTGACAAGATCTCTCCCCGAAGCAGTGAACCGCGTATTTTTGGCGAAGTGCGCCTCCACTGGGAACCTACAGAGAACGCCTCAGACGTCTGAAAATTCTTAAAACATGTACCCTGGTAACTGTTCAATATGATTCCCGGGGAACTTTGCGAGATACGTCTTGGTTGCTGAGGTACGTGGCACTGAAGTTGCCTACGTTTATGGAAATGATCAAACCGCTGAGTGTTTTGCCAAGGTACGGCTCAGCTGGGAACCTGTGGAAAAAATTGCAAAGTCTTGGTCATGGTGACAAAGCTGAAGGGCACAGAATGTTCGTGCGCAAAGATTGGCGAAGATTGACATATGATGTGTCAATGGACGTTTTGCAGAAATACGGGTTCGAGAGTAAATGGATCTGTCGCCCTTTCTCTCTTCGTGCTGGCCGAGAGGAGAGGGACGAAGGCTTCTTTGTATTTACCTCAGGGCGAAAGATAATCGTAAAGATAAACAAAAGTGGTTTAGAGGGAGCTTGATCTAGGTCACCTCGACACAATAGTCTATTCACTTGCTGAGTCAGCGCCCACAAACATGGCCGCCACACGATAAAGCAGCGCTTTTATTCGAGAGCTCTGTAAAAAATAAAAGAAGGCAAAGCAAACTCGCCAATCGGATAACCGCTTTTGCCTTCAGCGGTCATGCTTGTGTGTAGTGACTCGACATTAAAAGACGCAGTGGACATGCCTGCGGCCAGGGGACGCTCGTCTTCTAGCCATGTACTCTCGAACCAATATTTCTGCAAAACGTCCATTGTTGTGTAAGCTTTGCGTGGTAGGACGTCATGCTTTGCGTTGTTGGCGTTAAGTATTGCGTGGTGGGATGTTATGCTTTATTTGGTACTTTATGCTTTTAAAGTGTAGTATTATTATCTAGTGTGGGAGGTCCGATGTTTCTCTGCAACTGCATGCACAAATAAAATGTCAATCTTTGCCTATCTTTGCGCGCGCACATTTTATGCCGTTCAGCTCTGTCAGCATGACCAAGACTTTGCAATTTTTTTCTTTCGCTCTCGGCATGTTCGTACACGTTCCGCGTTGGTTTGAGGTGCTGGAACTGGCGGAGGCCCGCCTTCCTGCTGTTCCCTCTCAAGCTTCTTCCGTCTGCTCTACTTCCACATACATTCGGCATTCGTCTGCCTCGTAGGAGCCCCAGCAGTGCAACGTATTGGACTCCAGCTGCTCTTTATATAGGCTGAAAGGTCGGAGCACTGCAGTCGATTTTGCCTTATATTGCCGCGCGCTCGGTTACTCGGTTCTAGAAGATTCGCGTCTATAGGGTCTATTCACTTGCTGAGTCATCACCCACAAATATGGCCGCCGAGCGATAAAGTGGAACTTTTATTCGTGAGCTTGGTGAAAAATAAAAGAAGGCAAAGCAAACTCGCCTATCGGCAAACCGCTATGGCCTTCGGCGGCCATGCTTGTGTGTAGTGACTCGACATTAAAAGGCGGTCTGAAGTCATGTGAATAGACTCTATTCTTTCTCCGGGCGTAGCGTCTATCATTTCGTTCCCTTTCCTGGTTCTGGAAAGTTCCAACTTATTCTCACCCCGCACGCCCGACGCTCCAAGCTTCCGCGCCGAATGTTCGAGATGGCGTTGTCACGCTTGATAAGGAGCCGCGCGTGACCTCGTCAACCTCGTCGAGCCAGTCTTGCTCTCGCTCGCTCTGACGCCGCAACTCGCCGCCGCGTAACCGCGTACTGCTGTTCCGACGCCCGTTATTTCTTTCGTTTTGGTTGGCACAAGTTCGCCCCATTAAACTTTCAGTTTAAACGTGACCTTCGCCGCCTCATCGTTTGTCCTTCGCGACAATATGGTGATAACGTGATATCAGGCGACATGTGGCTTGATTCAACGCTTTAACGTATAGAGTGTATTCATATGACGTCAGACTGTCTTTTAATGTCCAGTCACTACACACAAGCATGGCCGCCGAAGGCAAAAGCGGTTACCCGATTGGCGGGTTTGCTTTGCCGTTTTTATTTTTCTCAAAGCTCGCTGCTAGCTTTATCGTTTGGTGGCCATGTTTGTGGGCGATGACTCAGCACGTAAATAGACCCTATACACATGACGTCCTACATCGTCCATCTATTGAAACGTCTGGCGCAGTGACCGCCGATGGCTGTGCCAATAGCTCAGTTAGTAAAGTGCTTGGCTAGCGATATCTTGATCCTGGGTTCGAATCCCGTTGGGGTGGGACTCCAATAACCAGTATTTATTTTCAATTTATTATTATTCATGTATTTTTATTTGACTCTGAGCTGTGTAACGGTCAAACGTTACGGTCAAACGTTACAACCCTGCGTTACAATTTTCCATTACATTCTAGCGTTAGATTTTTCATGTGAACCAGCCCTAAACCACATTCGGTGTTAAAAACCTTCAGTGTGTTTAAAGTTAAGGATGCATGTAATCACGCATGCGACCTGGTTGCAAGAATAATAAGTGACACAAACAACCGCCCATATCAAATATACGCAAGACAAAGAAATTTCAAAATATTTCATCTTTATTAGAGGCCGTCGATGTACCGCAGTTTGTGATTACACTGATTAATTACCTACCACAATACCTAGCTGTACATCAAATATACAAATTGACAAATTAAGGAACAGGGTTTTGACAAACAAACGCAAGTTCAAAGTTTCGACGCGTTCAAAGAATTAATTTCAAAGATAGACTCACTAAAAGCTTGAAGTTTAATATATTCACATATTTGCACAAACTTGACAAAAGAGGTTTTCTTGCCGCGTGCATACTACTCTCTGCATAGTAGCATGGCACTAAATTGCTGACGTGAACAATTGCAAATGTTGGATCAAATATCAGTAAATCATCATATGCGAAGATCAAAGCTGACGTAACTTACGCCGTGTTCTGCGGTAAACACACATAGCCAAGATATGAGACGCACGGTCTACGTAACTGTAAACAGTACATAAAAATAACTGTACTTCAGAATCTTGCGGTGTTCAGTGCTCTGGAGCCTTAACTCAAGAATCCATAAGACAGAGCAAAGTTGCTGTATTAATCTTTGGCGGAGCTGGCCAACATGGTGCGTAGTTTTTTTGCACATTTTACTCTGGTTGTTACTCCGAGAGATCGCAATTCTGTCCGCAGTTCTCCTGCACTCATGGACTCAATATCAACAACCGGGCTTGCAGTCGGCAGTTCCATAGCTGAACGCTGTCGTTTTCTCCTGCTGTCCTGTATCCCTCCCGACTTCCAATACTCGTCGTCGCGCTTTATGTAGCTGCGAACGCTCACCGCCTTTGGCATAGCCTCAAACCTTTTCGCTAGTTTCAAAGCATCAGCTGCTGCGTTCCATTTGTTGCTTTTTCCGTGGTGTAGGGTTTTTAAAACGTCGTTTTTTCTCTAGTCCTTGACTTGAATACCACCCAAGACACCTAAACTGCTCATGTTTTATGGAGGCGTGATGAGTAAGTATATGTATGTAAGGCGTAATGCGGCTTTTTCCGTAGCCTTTTCGGGATGTATGGCCCAAATCCAGGAACGTCTTGAGAAATTGCTGTGTTTTCTGGTCAACCCTTTCTCCTGTTGCGTTTTTCTCAAAGTGGGTCATAACATCAGAAAAGATGCTCCAGAGCGAAAGGACTGCAGATTCAGTATCTGAGTGCAGTAACCCCTTTGCTTTTTCGGGAATACTTCGCAGGAGCAACTTGCATTCGTCTCCCGTTAGTGTAGTGAAAGCATGCCCCTTCTTATCGTCTTCCCAGACATCGAACCTCACCCCAAGACTGTTAATCAGTGCTATGAATTTAGCCATGTGCTCGTTTTTTGAGGTCGGGTTTTGGACTTTGGCCTGGCAATCAAGGTCATCAAGTTCGATTACTAATGCATCTAAAAGACGATGGCAAATTCTTATTGTCATATGCAATGTATCGGGGACGACAGCGGAGGGTTCAATATCAAAAAGAGGTGAGAACTGAACTCCGTGTTTAAGCTCATCGCAATCCGACTTCATGTTGTCGCGAGTCCTAGCAATAGGTGGCGCATTGAAATGGGTGATTTCCAAGTCAATGTTTGTTCGCTCATTTGCATCAGCGATGCAAAACGGGCAGGGAAGTTCGAAGAGGCTGACTGCAAGCCAAGCGCTAACAAAATAAACTTCAGGTCAGCGCCTAGACACACCTTCACTCTGAAAGTGACGCCACTCCAAAATAATCGTTTCTTTCTTAATCATGTCATTGATTTCACTTATTAGTGATCGGAATGACTCCCTTATGGCAAAATAACACTCGTGCGTTTCGACTACTGCGAGCAAGCGATGCCACCTAGGGCTCTGCAGTTGCTTGTCGGAGAGAATGACAACAAAAGAAAGTGTCGTCCAGGACGTTTTCTTGCTGACTTTGCAGCCGTCTCCTTCTATCTTGATTACAAGATGCTGGGCACTTATATCCGTAAGCGTTTTCTTTTCGTCTGCAGCAATTTCTTTAATTGCAGTTTCCAAGTCTCTCAAAAACGAGACTTGCGCACCTTTGGCGCTTCCTGGAGTTTTAAAAATCTCTATGTGGATGGTAAGTGTTTCTCGGTAGCTGTCGAGAAGTTTTACCGAAGGTAAGTATTTTACTGTTCTACACAGCTGCTGCCAAAATGTGTTGCTAACTGCGTGCTCGTCTAGAAGCACTGCTATATCGCGTACCATCTGCTGGTCTGAGGGATCCAGGTCGCTGTAGGAAATCTTACCACAACCACCATATAACCGATTTGCTGCGTGTTGGACAGACACGCGTCCTTCATCGAGATATGTAATCTTGTGAAGTAAGCCCTTTAGATCACTTACAAAGATATCGTGAAGGTTCAACCCGAAACTGCTTAACAAGTCATTCACTGCGTCATCAATACTGGCTCCGGCAGCTATCAGCTTCCTGCAGTCGGTTTTTTACATCCCTCGCCTATCTTTTTTCCATAATTTAATGTTCCCTCGTGAACTTCTAGGGTAGATTGCAGGGCCGCCTTCTCTTTTTCGAGGAGATCACATCTCTGTTTTAGTTTTTCAACTTCACGGCCAAGCTTTGAGACTACCTCCTTTACTGTGTTACTGTCATCGGCCTTATCTGCAAGTAGTTCGTGCACAGAACTACTCCCTTGATCTGGAATGAACTCGTCTTCCAGAGGAGCGACATTAACGTTTTCGGCACTTTGCATCGTAGGAGAAGGGATCGTGACTGTTATGTAGTGAGTCTTCAGCAAAAAGCTGGCCTTGCTCCGTCCTTTTTGCTTTGCGTAGGCATGTTTAACTTTCTTACAGAGCGCCTTCACCCGTTCCTCAAGACGTTGGCGGACACCTACGTCCAGCATGTGGGGTAGCTTTTCTTCAATATTCCTCGCATAAAACTGCGTTGAAAGATGCTTTTCATCGTCTATTTCAAGAACGCTTTGATTGCTCAAAGTTAATGTGAGTGTATTTTCTTTTAACTCAACTGAAGGTTCACAGTCACGACCTGCCATCTTTATTCTGTTTTTTGTCCCTGTGTCACAAAGTACACATGCAATCTCTCCAGAGGAAAGCCGAGCCCAAATTTTCTGGAAGATTTCTGGCAACGCAGAGTTCCTTTTACCCTCACTGGGAAAACGATGCTCACAGCTTCCCCAAACTTATCCTCTCTGCTGTCCCACCCTTCTGGCAGGTCGAGCCTGTCAAAGTCCTTTCTCTCGCATAAAATCCAGTCATTGGCTAGCTTTTTTTGGTTTTGAAAAACCCAACGATATATATCGAGGTCAAACTCTACCCTTATGAGGCCATTGCTCTTACGGCAGTTTGCTAGCTTTTTTGCACTTCAGACAGTAGCTTGTTTGCGGCGTCTTGAAGGCGCTCCGGGGATGGCTTCCTTGGCTGCTCCAGTTCCTTAAGACAGGCCGCATTCAGGTGGCGCCGAGGCTCGAACGTGCATTCCCACTTTGGATATCCTTTCCATTTAACCAGTATTCCCTTGCGCTGCAAACACAGTAGGAACATGATTTATATAATACATTGAACACAGTAAGCACGCGAACGGTTGCTTACACTGATTGTGTGTAAGCGCGCAAATTGTAACACAATTAGGTTTTCGGTTTTTAAATTTACCTATAAAAAACATCTTCACAGCTGGTTGGCGTTAGCTTTTCAGCTTGAGGCTAGAATGTAGTTTGCGGGTTTTATGGCGCAACAGCGACAGAGGCTATACTGCACATGTAATGTGCTGCTTTGGGTCAGAAAACCCCTTTTATGAGCGCGTAAATTTGTCTTTTCATGCTTGCATTATTGCTGTATTCTCCCACTGCACTGCTGTGTAAGTGGATGTCCGTGGACACGACAATTTCACAACCTGATCTGTTCCCTCGCTGAGTCACATACAAACAAGCGATTTTCAGCGGTTAGAATGCAAAACAAAATATCAGAAAGCATAGAATCACAATTATGCTGATCATGTAGCCATCTACAGGGCATACAGATGCATAAAAATTAACAAAGGCTTAATATAAAAATAGCGAACGGCGTAACGGTCGCATACCGGAACGCAAGCGCTAACCGCCTGTGGCGTCATACCGGTAACACTAACAAATGTATGCTGAATGCTATTATGACAAGTGGAAGATACAAACAATATTTTAAAAAGTCTAGTTGACCATTTTGTACTTTTTACAGTAAACTCCATTTGAGACGAACACGAATGGACCATGCAAATTTGTTCGGCCTATCAGAAGTTCAACTTAAATGAAGTCTTCAAAATATGCCGGGTATTCTAAATTGCCTTTAGAAGAGAAACACAGCATGAAGCATAACACAGGCTTAAAATAAAAACAAACACTTACAAAGCTTGTCTAGTTCGCCATAAAAATGTTACCGATATGTTTCATACGCCTCTTGCTGGGAAACAGATAAATTCTATAATCTGATTGTCTCCGCTGGGCAAATCGGTTTGACGTCAAGAATCACGACGTATTTCCAATATTTCTCAGAAACTCCTCGGAACCTTCAGGTTCTTAAAAAAGAGTAATTTTTGGAACACAAGTCGAGTTGCCTGCCCATATTTGCTCATTGGTCGATATCGAGACGGCAGCATGACAGAAAACATACAACGGGAGCGGGAGATTGGTCGTGTGGGAGACAGGCACGCGAGCGGGCGGTAACTGGCGACTCTTGCCTCAAGAACCGTAGCCGGCGTTTTTAGCCTACTCGCATCGCACCACCCTCCGCCACAGAACACCAGCATTGTTTTTTTGCTTCAGGCAAAATGTTTGTTTGCGCGCTTTTCCTCTCTCCGTCCTTTGGCGGCCTTCGCTTGCCGTCGCTCTTTGCTTCTCCATTTCGCGCTGGCTAATAGCGGCGATGCAAAGTTCGGGTACGGGTTAACCGTAGTGCACGCTCGAAGCCATTCCTGTTAAGCGAATTTTTTAGAACATTGCGTCTATGGGAAACCAACCAAACGTTTCAATTTTGTTCGGCATACCCGACAATTCTGCTTAAGCGAGTTCAGCTTAACGGAAATATACCATATTCATTGTTGGAGCCTAAGCGTATTTATTGCAGATTTGATATGAATAAGGCACATACGCAGACGGGAACATCTACCTTGATATATTATAGCTAAGCATACAGCTAGATTAGGCCCATACGATCAATAAACAAATACGGTACGTTTCAAATTAAAGACGAATTTCGTTTCCATGTGAATGGCATACTGACTTCCCGTAAACACTTAAAAATGTCGTAATTGGCACTTACCGTTTCAGCGATGATTCTTTCGATTGGATAATAAGACATCAAGTGGTGACACCGCTGTGCGGAACGCTGGTAATTTGCAGAGACAAAGGGACTCGTAGGGGCAGAGAAAAGTGTTCACTTAACCGCTGGTCACTCCCGACGCCAGAAAGACTACTTGAGTGTTAAGCCACTTGGAGAGTACTGGCCTAGGCCTAGGCCGCACAGGATGCTGGCGTGAGTTTTCTCAAATAGTCGTGCAAGGAAACCAGAGCAGACAATGCAGTTGTAGGTGGAGCCGTCGTGGTATGACCAGTGAAAGCTATTGGTCCGATTGGATGTGATATGTAAGGGCATGAAGGAAGGGTTTTTCTTTTTGTCGATAAGGCAATCAGTTCCAGAAACTCAGAAGGCGTAGTAGCTGTACTCTTTTGCGAGCAGATAACTTGCAAAATGAATTGCCGGATAGCCCGCGTTACATGGTAGAAACGGCCCCATCCTGATGTGCTTCATATCGAGGTAAAGCGACTAAAAGCTCCCACAAAGTAAACGACAATTTGAAAAAAAGATCATGCGGATCCCACGCCATGTGAAAATCGGTCTTAAAGCGAAGCTTTTATGATGTGTACGCTGGTTGTCGCTGCTTGGACGGTGATTTTGACGCCAAGTTTTGAAGTCGTTCAGCGCTTGGTGCAACCCGACACTAGTGAAGTGTTATAAACATATATTGGAAACACCAACACTGTTCGTTTGTCTTTACGAACTGTATACTACATATAAGACGCAGTAAGACGTATTCGGGCCTCGCGAGTGCGTCTGCACAGCTGCGGCACAAAAAGTCGGACCAGAGCTTCAGTCCCGCCTTGCGCACCACGCCCTGCTTGTAAACAGTCTAAATTTTTATCTTCTTCAAGCTCACGCCGATAGACGCGTCGTTAGAAACGTTGCGCGGAAGACTGCATGGTCACCATTTGGTTCACATCCACGGGCACGTTGACGATCTGCCCCACAATGTCGAACTGTCCGCCGTGAATCAGTTTGATCTACATGAATGGGATCCGGGGAGACCAAACGCTCACTAATCTCGTTCGACTGGGGTAGGTGCGCAAGGCGGCCCGGACACCAGAAGCCGTTGCTTCGCGACAGATCCGGAATGCTATTCTGGTTTAGCGAGCTTTTGCAAGTAGAACACACGACATAGTTGGACATGTTTTCACCGGGATACGCCTCGCTCAACGTAAACTTGTGGCGTTCCAGCACCGGAGACACACCCGACCAAAATCAGAGTCTATTGCACAACTGCAAACCAAACTAAACTCGTCCTGCACGGAGTGTTTCTCAAGGTACTTGTGTGCACCCGCAGACGGCACAGTCCGGTTTCGCTGCTGTCTCACCGCTGCCATGTATCAAAGCTGTCCCGCTTCGCGTTTACGAGCCAGCATGCATTCGCGTTCTAAACCATGCTTCGCCACGTATCGAAGACGTCCTTCCTCCGCCCGACGATTCTTCCGAGCCTCCGTCTCCTCCGCAGTCAGTGCACGCTTTCGCCCCATTTTAGTTTTTGTAGCTGGCGTCTGCGCTAAGTTATAATGCCCCTGGTTGCTATGCAACATGTGCTTGCTTTTATTTTTATATATTGTTTTTGTAAGGCTCCTCCTCTTTAGAATGCTTCGGCCCTGAGGGTAAAATAAATAAATAAATGGCGTCTTCTGAGCCGGCTTGCTAGAAGCAAAGCCTTAGATGATTGAGTGAAAGGAAGACTACCAAGCCTAGGGTGCGCGAGCGCTTGAGACTCGACTCCATGTGCCATCCCGTTCGTGCGCTTGCGTTGGCAGTGCTTCTTTGAGACAGTCTTATCTAAGACGCTTGTTCTAGCAAGCCGGCCCTGCTGACATTCTCCCATGATCCACACGGCGGGCGCCACCGCACTCAGTGCCTTTACGTCCCGTTTCGCTTTCGCTTCGTATGTATAGGCAGATTCTACGTCGCCCATGACGTCGATGACGGCTTCAACGCCGTCGTAGCCTCGTCGTCGACGTCAACGTCGTGGACGTCTTGGACGTCGAGGACGTCGTGGACGTCTTGAACGTCAAAGACAATTACGTCCACGACAACAACGACGACGACAACGACGTGAACGTTGAAGACATTGTCGATGTCCAAGACGTCGTTGACGTCTTCAATGTGAATACGACCTTTACGTTCAGGACGTCGACAACGTCTTCGACGTTCAAGGTGTCCACGATGTTGTCAAATTTGACGACTCCGACGTTCAAGCCGACGACATCGAAGACGTCGTGAACGCCGAGGACGTCGTGAACGACTTGAGCATCTAAGACGTCTTCAACGTCGTAGACGCCTTGAACGTCGAAAACGTTGTCGACGCCGAGGATGTCGCGGACGTCCTCGACGTCGATAAAGTTCACGACGACAACGTCGTCGACGACTTGAACGTTGACAACATCGTCGACGTCGAATCCGTCGACGTTCAAGACATCTTGGGCAACGTCCACGACTTCTTTGACGTTCAAGACGTCTTCGACGACGTCGACGTCGTCGTCGAAGATGAAGCGCGATATGATAAAGACCAAGCCAAAGTGCGTGGCCTTAAGGCTGCGGTCCCACCGCGGCCATCTTGAAAGGCGAGAGAACATTTTTTTAATTTATTAAAAGAAACGTATAAACAATGAATCAAAAGTTGCTACGCAAACATCTTTCCACTGTTCTTGGGCATTTGAGGAAGCAATGTAATAGTCATAGCTAGATTATTTAATTAGATAATTAGCGACTAATTATTGCTACGGAGTTCAAAGTTTCCTCCTCTAATATTAACGTTAGGAGGGCGATAATTTTACACCGTGTAGTCAACGCAACAGTGAAGAAGGCTATGGAGCGTTTTCGAAATTTTTTATTTAATGTGTGTTTTAAAAAATAAAAAGTTTCGTGGAACAAATGTTTTATTTTCTAAAACACACTTTCATTCAAAAGTTTCGAAAACTCTCTCTATAGCCTTCTTTATTGACGCGTTGACTACACGATGTAAAATTATCGCCCTCCTAACGTTAATATTAGAGGAGGAAACTTTGAACTCCGTAGCAATAATTTGTCGCTAATTATCTACTTAAATAATCTAGCTATGACTATTACATTGCTTCCTCAAATGCCCAAGAACAGTGGAAAGATGTTTGCGTAGCAACTTTTGATTCATTGTTTATACGTTGCTTTTAATAAATTAAAAACTGTTCTCTTGCCTTTCAAGATGGCCGCGGTGGGACCGCAGCCTTAATGGATGCAACGCGCATGGAAACACCAGGGCTTGCACATTTGAATTTTGACACCATCATACTACAACCGGGCTAACGCACAGATTGAACAGGAGTGCTCAGCGTTGTGCATGGCTAGGTTGGGACTCGTGCTCAGTCACTGCGCGGTCGTCAGGGTCGGGCTCAGTCGCTACGTTGATAACGTCGGAGTGTGGTGACTTCCATTAACAAAGAGGGGACAGTTAACAGGCTTTGATTAGAGCCTAGGTGGTGTTTGCTCGACGCGCTATCTATAGACCTTTCCAATAAACGCCGTCTGCGAGCTGCCATTTTTCTTTGCTGGGCTGTGGAACGCCTTCTGAGCACGCGCAATAGCTCCCTTTGCGAAATATCGTACGCTGCGCCTGCGTCCACAGCCCAGTGACTCGGCATTTTTCGCCCGGGTGATAAGCGATGGAAAGGTGTATACTCTGTATCACTAAAACCTTGCAGTGACGCCAAAGCTACAGCCTCGTATGCCAACCAGAAAATCAAACGGCACTCTGCACTATCACTCTGCGGCGCATGAATCCGCGTTGGCGGTGTCCGCTCACATGAGCAAAAAGCAGACGATGTTCGATCTTCTGATTCGCTTACGACGGCTGTAACTTTGGCTGTATTGCGCGGGTTTAGTGAGACGGAGTACAGTTATATAACAGCTGAATTATGGAACTGATAGCGCATGCGCGATATTTTTGATGGCCGTTAATTTCTTGTCGCTTCCCTCTTGACCAATCTTTGCTGAGTCGGCGTTGTTATCGACGATGAGTTTAGATTACGCTGGCAGCTTTCCGGCACAAAAGGCTGGAGCGATCGCGGCTAATACAATCGGGTCTTCAATGCTTGTGCGTTCGGAGACAAGGTCGCGGAACAGGATCCGGACTTCAGTGAATTTTTATGAAGCGGTATGATGGCATAACCAGTTTGTGCCCATGAGCTATGCTAAAAATATTACTTTCCTTAGAACGAAGAGTTCGAGCAGTTTGTATTCCCATTGACAGAAATTGACAATTCCGACGTTTTTTTTTCTTTGTGTCATGTTTGAGAAAATGCCTAATCCATAAATTACGCTGGCGCATTCGCAGTCAATACACTCCACAATAGAGACAACCTCCATCGGTTTAACTATTTAACTAGCATTTTGATTAATGCCTCCTCAATTAGCGTCGAAATTGTCGTTGACTGAGTCATAGTAGGGAATCCGGGTGGAGAGCTGGCTGAAAAAAATAGATCAGCCGCTGGAATGCCGTTCGCATAGACATAATTTTATTGCGGCTGTGAGTTTTTTCTGTTTAGACACGATAGGCGCCTTTAAACCCACGTACTCGCTGTGTTTGTATCGTCCCTCATTTTTTCCCCAGTCTCGGGGTTTTGTCTAAAATGTTACTCGCTTAGTTTCATTATATTGCTCGCGATTACACCGTAGTTACTTTACTACTGCTTTGATATTTATATAGTGAAATATCTTGAATTTTAATGAATAAAAGCCTAATTTACAACTCGGTATTGATCTTCTATTCCAAAAAATAGCTACTTCCAGTAGTTACATGTCAAATGAAGATTGGTTAGGCATACGCCCTTTTTTCGAGATATGTTTTTCGAGGTTATATATGTTTGCTCAACGTATTAACATAAATATGTATATTCTTTTACGTTGTGTTGTCGCACGCGGTTCCAGTATTTGTGGTACAATATTAAAATTTGCGGAGTAGCAACACCTAAAAAGACAGACATAGAATTTTTACATATACTTTCATGCTGGCAGTAATCCAGGCACAGATTAAGCAAGAATGAATACAGTCGTGCATGTAACATAGTACGCTGGATGGGATACATAAGATCTAATGGAAAGGAGAACGACCTAGATGGGGCGCTTTCTCGAGTTTGTTGTCCATCTGTGTTTGTTTTGAGATAAGTCGTAGTACAAAATGCATTTACTGTTTCCCTGTAGTAGTAGTAGTACAATATGTATGTATCGCTTCTCAGAAAACGATTCATGTCATCTTTTCTTGGTTAACGCCATCTGGGGTGAAAGGGAAGGAAGGGGGAGGGAAAAAGGTAGCCACATATGCTTCGCCAGCCCTCATAGACGGTGAAACTCTAATAGATTCCACTATGTGTTTTCTATGAGAGTTTCCCATATTCGGGAGGGCCCATCCTTCGTATGATGTGGGCCTCGTTTCCTCTTCGGGAGAGCTTATGCCACGCTTCGCGATATCGCGAGACCCCGGCCCAGTCCCTTACGAAGTGCGAACATATCGCCAGGGCCCTACAGTGTTCAATGTTGGGGGCGATTCATAGGTCGTCTGGGTCCGTAGATCTGCAAAACCTTGTCTGCCAGAAAGGAGTGATTATGGGTGATAGCCGTCTTGGTCTGATGCCGCCTGAGAATCACCTGTTCCCACCGGCTCTAGCCCGGTGAAATTGGGTGAGAATCTGGTGGGAGGAGGGAGATTAGCCTGAGTTTGCAGGCTAACAGATCATCTCTCTATGCCTCGTCTGAGACCGCGCTATGCCGGGCCTATCTTCTCGCGGTTCGAGGAACCGCGAGTGAGTGGGTACATCCGTACTGCTGCGCAATCGCGGTGTTGTTCAACCTTTTGTTTCCCGGATTGCCTTCGTCACCCGAGATCCAGTCTATGACGACTCGGTTATTTCACGAAGCTTCGAATTTGAAGTGTGACGCCGCCCTGCCAATAGAAAAGTGTGCATTTTCTGAAGGCTTCTGGCGAATCGGTGCACATGAGTGATTTGGGTCGCTGGTGGCTGTTTGTGGCTTCCCTGGCCACCTGTAATATGGCCAGCCGCTTTGCCGTCTTCGGGATGCTCGCCTTGTGTGTTTCTCCTCTCCTCGTTTGACCGCGGGTAGGATGGTCCCGACTCTCAAGGGATGCACGTTCAGGCTCGTTTGTGTCCGCGTCGGTTTAAGGGACGTCAGTGTCATCTTTGACTTGATGAAGCTTCTTTATGTGATCCTCGCTACTGTATTGGCGCTCCTTTCTCTGGTCTTTGCCTTGGTTCGTGGAGATCGGCTTGCTTGTAGAGACGTCCCTCGTTTTCCATGGCGACTGTTGCGTCACCACGATTGTCCTTTTCAATTTTACGCAGGATAAGAACAATGGTTGCGGTACACACAACAAAAAAATTAAAACCACATTCCACTGTGTGGGCTCGAGCTCGTCGCTCCAACCCCTATTTTGGTCACGCAAGAACTTGGACACAAATTTATTTCCTACGCTTCGCGCATCGTGAATAATCGCCTTCGGCTTCTCGGACCAATAATAAACAAGCAATTTTTGTTTGTTGCCCCCACGCATGAAGCAGCGTGGCTGTTCGATCTTGTCTCCACGACATTTTGGTTGCACGTCAAAATACCCCTAGGTTTTCTGAATAAATCATCAATCCTTCGCTGGAGTGTGCTATACTTAGTTTCACCTTCAGTCCGAGCGCAGTGGATGCTACGCGCCGTCCCAGCCAATCCAGCGCCGGGGAGTATCGCGTGATCTCGAGCTCCGCGTGTCGCTCCGCCCAACCACAAGGTCACGTGATACTCTCCCGGCGCTGGATTGGCTGGGATGGCTCGTAGCGTCCGCTGCGCTCGGACTGAAGGTGAAACGAAGTATAGATGCTCTGCGTTGGTTTGGCATGTAAACACAAAAGAATAAGGTTCCTTAAAACAGGGCCGGCTTGCTCGAACTAAGGCACCCTAGCTCGAACCATTGTCTGAGATGAGACTGTCTGAAAGAAAGCACTGCCAAAGCTAGCGCATGAGCGGAGTGGCGCGTGAAGTCGCGTCTCAAATGCTCACGCGCCCCATGTTTGGCAGGCTTTCTTTCCTTCAAACGGTCTCATCTCAGACGCTGGTTCGAGCAAGCCGGCCCTGATGTTTCAAGGCACATTTATTGGTTTTTCCTCGCCAACACTCCTAAGCTGACAGTGTGGTGGAAGCTACGTACTTGCTGGACCAGTCACCTGTCGTTCTTGCCACACGTGATCACACTCTGGGTGAAGCGATAACAGGCAGTCGATTGATTCGTCCGATGAACATGTAGTTTACATCGCATTGTCAGCTTAGGGTGAACCCGAGTGTAGGTAAAATGTCATAGACATTTATGCGCGCTCACAATCAACTGACGACTGGGTGTTGTTTTCCTATCACGCAACCAGCGGAGTGAACAAACTGATACCCGGCACCACCGTGCGGGGATATGATAAATGTATGCCCTTACTCAGTTTGTTTTGCTTTATTGCAAAAGGGCTGCGACGGCTTAAAAGAACACTTCCTTGCCGCGGAATAATGCCTTGTCGTCTTTCGGCGCGTCTTCATGTGAATAGAATCAGCTCCCAGTGTGTTTTAACGCGATAGCGTTAATGAGCTCGTGTCGCAGAAAAGCTGACGTCGGTGGCGTGACGCGAAAGCCCGGGATTGGTCGACAGGGTGATGACGTCACAGCCACATGACCTCGCGCGGAAATTTCAAACAACCCACAACGCTCACGTGAAAAGTGACGTCACGCGTGGAATGAAAGTGATAAAAAGATTACATGTAATGCGAATTAAAGATCGCCGCATGTCTCAAATGATTTCACTTTATGAAGTAATTCATTTTCTACGAAGAAAAATTTGAAGAATTTTAGGCAGGATTTGAACCCACGTCCTTTCGGTTGCGCGCCAGCACGCTACTCACTACGCCACGTAAGGCAGCTTGCACGGCTTGGGAACGAAGAGTGTTGTGTCATGAGAACTAGGTCGTTGTGTGACTCAAGAGCATGAGAAGCGAATGAGAAGGCGATGCGAACGGGGCCCGATAACGCAATCGCGTTCCACTCTTAAAGGCGAAGCTTAAGCGTCCTCCAAGTTTCTCTTTTTTGCGTCATTGCCGTGCAACCTTAAGCAGAACGCGACATTCTACATGCTTTAAAAAGAAAAAGATAAAGATTAGTTTTGTGTTTTGGTGGAATGAGTTATCTGCAAACTAGCAAGGTCCCAGGCCCCAACGGGGCGTGTGTTTGTGAACTAGTCTTCTTACGCTGTGCTGGGCTTTCTAGAGCGGCGTGTCAGTCTTGTACCTGGTCTGAGGTGCGAATAACGATTCGTAGCCTTGTTCGCATGATAGACCCTCATTACAAATCGGACCGCCAGGCGTTCAGTTTTTCCACTGAACTATTCAAATTTTACACTGTGCATCGACATGCTTATACATCATATAAAGGGCAGTTTGACACTCTCGACATCCATTCCACGATGTTCTGTGCGTCTTGACAACCCTCTTCGTCCAATTTCCCAATATATTCAAAATGGTGTTTTAAATCATGTGCGTGGAAGTTCCACTAGTAAAACAAATAGAATTGGCGAATTTTCTTAAAAACCATTTTGAATAGTGTTACTTACAGCCAGCGCCAACACAGATTAAAGGGGCACTAAAGTGAATTCTTAGTTTGCAGTTGACGATGGATATTTTTTGTGAGCATCTTGCCAGAAGCACTGATTTCAATCATGCGTCTAGGACGGACTTCTATTCTCAAGTTCGTCGTCACAGCGGGAGAACATATCAAATGGGTTCAGCAATATAACATCAACCGTGATGCTGAACACAAGTAAGCTACTTTTCTAATATTGATTGAAAGGTCAAGGAGTTAACAGACATTTCGAAAAATTACCCAATCATCAAGAAGCATGTTGTGTTTGTAGGTACACGCGCTCTGCATGCTGCCGTCTGGAGCGGTAATTTTGAAACCAAAAGTTTTAAGCAAATGGCACGTTGCCCGCGCGTCCATCAGTGTGTGCACGTCAGAACGCACTGGTGCACGTCGCGTCAAATTACACTGTAGCATGCTCCTTGGGCTTGGATAATTTCGAAAAACATCTATACTTCGTTTCACGTTATCTGCGAGCGAAGCCAAAGGTACAAGTACAAGCAGGCTGCCTTGAATAATGCTTGCAATCCACAGGCACACGTGCGAAACAGGAACACTCAGAGCGCTGGGCTCGCACTTCTAGCTTTGACTTCGCTCGCGCATAAGGCGATACGAAATATATTTGCAACTTGTGGACGGCCTTGAGACACACGACTGAGGTGTTTGAAGCATGGTAGGCTTAGGGTTCCTAGGTAGGCTTTGCTTGCTTATTTTTTCCGGCCTAAAAAGAACGCACGCGAAATATAAAAGTACCACGAGACAACGCGCCCTCGTGCCGCGATTGGTGGGCGCGTTGTCACGTGGTCGAGCGTCCGACACTTCTTCGCTAGAATAATCTAGTGTGGGTTCGCGTATAGTACCAGCTGAGGTGAATACAGCACTGACTCTACAATAGTAGGTAACACTTCCCCCCAAACCTCGCTTTTCTCCGACCGATAGGCTTCTACGCCTGTGACGCGTGATGAAGCGTTTTCTTCCAAAATGCGGTCGCTGGGTAAAAAGATGAAAGGGTGTGAGGGGGAACGAGCTATAAGAGAGGAGGTTAAGATAGCGGTGGACCGACGCACCGGCGTTTCAGAGTCCGTTCAAGGTTGATACGCCACGTGGCGTGAAAGTCAGGAACTAGGCCGGCATGTCCCAGAAAGCTGGCCACGGGTTTCTTACTCTTTTATGTCTACCGGAGGGCGTTTCCCACTCCATACTGTCCTGGTCGGACCCAGGAGTGGACAGATTCTCAGCATCTGTTGACATCTCCACCTCCTGAGAGGTATCCGTTGCTTTTAGAACAGCACTAGTCCGGCCAGGTGTGCGGGGGGCAAACCCCGACCACGACCGGCTGGAAGGGTTGCAGACGAACTGGGCGACGGGTCGTCCGAGCTCGACTGGTCCCCTCCTTTCACCGGAGCTGCATGGGCACCATGCTGCTCCTTCAGTAGGCGGGCCCTCTCTAGCGAGCAAGAGCGAGAAGCTCGCTCCGTCTCCCCAGGGGACCTAGAAGAGGGGGCAGGCGCGGCTGCTGCCGGCCTGTCCTTGGAAGGAGGAGCAGCACGCGTGCTACCACCAGGGACTGGAGGAAGCAGCTGCTGCCCCTGTCGGGAAACTGGGGCCCTGAAGTCGGCCGCCAAGATCTCGGGAGAGACCTGGGTGGCCCTCGACTCCGAGCGTGGTGCAGGGCCCCTGCGCACCACCTCGGCAAAACTTCCCTTAGACAAAAAGGAGAACCGCTTCTTGGCTTCTGGGTACGGTATGTTTTCCTTTACTTTGATGGTAAGGATGTCCTTTTCTAGCTTCCAAGAGGGACATGCACGATAATAAGCAGGATGTGGTCCGCCGCAATTAGCGCAGTGGGCCACAGCCGCCTCGCAAGTATCGGAAACGTGACCTTGACTACCGCACTTCGCACACGTCTCCTTCCCTCGACAGCTGCGTGTTCCATGACCAAAACGCTGGCAACGGAAGCACCGCTGGGGGTTGGGGACGTAAGGGCGGATGCGGCAGTTCAAGTATCCTGCCTTGATTGTCTCAGGGAGAGTGTGCCTTTCAAAAGTCAGTATAACATGTCTCGAAGGGATTTGTTCGCCATCTTTCTTAAACATAATGCGCTTTACGGCGACGACACCGGCACCTTGGAGTCCCTCGAGGAGTTCTTCCTCACTGGTGTGCAAGAAGTCGTCCTCAGAGAGGACTCCACGGACAGTATTTAGCGTGCGATGAGGGCTCACCGACACCTTCACGTCAACGATGGAAGTCAGTTTAAGGAGTGCGTCACTTTGTTTTTTGTGTTCACTTCCACGAGGAGGTCTCCAGTGTGCTGTTCTTTAGCCTTGTAGGAAAACCCTACAAGGTTTTCTAGCACCTTTGCTACAATAAAAGGTGAGAGCTTTGAAACAGGTTTTTGTTCATCCAGCGAATGAACGATGAAAAACTTCGTAAATGATTCTACGTCACATTCTTTGTCGATGGTTTTTTGTTCAGGGCAGCGCCTTTTAAGGGCGTGCCCTGAACGGGGTTTGGAGGGGTGGGGCGCCATAAGAGGGCAAAGAGTGTTCAGAATCCGCGGTGCACCGCCCACCACCGAGCCCAACAAGGGGTTAGGTAACGCACCATAACAAGAAGGGCTTGGCTGGAGACGTTACGCTAACAGTGCTGCCGGGAAACTATACCCAAGTGTGGGTCAAGACAGAGGTCTATTGCCACCCAAGGTTAGCCCTTGCCGCCAAAGAGGGGTGAAAAAGGAGTAAGAGAAATGAGAGAGAAGTAAAAGAAACAGGAAAGGCAAAGGTGAAAGATTGGAGGGGATAGTAGAAGAAAAGGCGACTAGACTGAATCATCCTGGCCGGGCCTTACCAGGACTCCCGTCTACGAGAAGCGGGGGCCGAAGTGGTGTATTGCCTCACCCGGGGGCCCCGAAGGGTCCAAACCTACCCCGGGCTCGGCTCAACCACCAGGATGCCCTTTTCCCCGGACACGGGAAAGCCACGCACAGCCAGACGTGGGCGGGCGAACCCGCATGGCTCGGGGTCCGTGGAGACGCCACCCTCCAAACACCTGCTTTCACAGGTGCCCCCTGCGGGGCGACTACAGTGACTTTCGGTTAGAAATTATTCAATTACATTACTTGAATACTTGATAGGAAGAGTAACTGACCGTTACTCAAAAAAGTAATATTTTTCCGATTACTTCAGATTTTCAAAACGAGAGTTTCATGCAGGTTTGTACACGATGGGTTTTTCATACTCCCCATTATTGGACTTCAGTCACCGATTTATAAACTATCTATCCTCTTAATCCACCAATTTTTGTAAACCATCCTATGCGTATAAATGTTTACTGCATTGTGCACTACCCTTTTGTAGGTTCTTTGCAGAATCACTGCTCAAGAAGTTTATGGCGCAGGTTTCACTTCTCTACAAGCGGGAAGCCATGATCTTCAACATCCACGAGCTGCTGCACCCGGCCAACACACTTCGACACATGGGATCGCTCTGGGCCAACTGGCATTTACATTTGAGTCTTGCGACGGCCAGCTTGAGCTGCGTGTGACGGCAGCCAAGGGCGTCCCTGTACTGGCGATTGAGCTCGCGGTGATGGCCCAAAAGCTGGACCTTTTACTGAGCCATCAGCTTCTGCCTCAAGACACTAAGGTCTTTTTAGAAAGATGTTGGGCTATGGCCACATCAAGGACGTTTTATATACACCTGGGCCTCGCCTATTGGGCAGTGCCAAGCCTGGACTTGACTTCGCTCAGGATGCAGGAAACTCTCTGCTTCTGCCCATCACCAATAATGAAACATGAGCACCTGATCCTGACAGGGCAGCTGTGCCATAGCATGAAGAACACCCGAGCAGAGGAGAAATTCCTCGATTATCCAATGCCAGGATGGTCGGTTCGGTGCAATCTGGAGACTACATTCTCTACGAGGTGAGAATGCGTGCGTGATCCTGTGCAAAGATCTTTGCACAGAGTCCAGCTTCCATTTTCAGAGCACATTCTTGAGATGGTGTTGATGCCGGATGACATATTTATGGCTGTGAAGCCAGATGATGGGCCCGAGGCGTGCCTCGAAATTAACTCTGTGCAGGGTAAAACCTTATGTCTGCTTGACCAAAATTTTTTTCTCGTTACGAAAACGCTTTTGCAGTGCACAGTGGCTGGCAGGGCATTTTATCAGATCGGCTTATAAAGATAGTCTGACAGGAATCCATGTGGGGGTTTCAGGGACTTCTTTGGGTAACACTGCAGTAGTAACACTTTAGAGCTTGCCTCTGCCCTTGTCAGCACTGTCGTTATGTCGGGCATTTTCTTCGCATCAGTAGCTATCGTAACGTCAGGCAAAGTGGCTGCTACTGGAACCGGCTTGACACCGAAAGCTGGTACAGTCATGTCTCGTTAATATGAACTCCGCTATATGGATATCATTTTGGGGGACAAACTGGGAAAATGCACGCATTTTTGTCTCTTTATAATGGACAACTCACATTATGGACGATTTTTTAAGAGAACGGTGGCGTCCATATAAACGAGACCTCACTGTAGAAGAAATTATGACACGTTATATTTTGCAACTGGTGTAGCCCCTCTCGCGGTGGTGGCTGCCGGAAGAAAATAGTCACGGTGTCGACACCAAATGTGAAGTCCGTGTGGTTAGGTGACCTGCACAGAGTAGGACAGTGGTTCGAATTTTTTTAACACGATTGAACGCAACTACTTGGATCCTTGTCTGAAGTTGTCATTATCAAGTAATGGAATGTCGACTCCTCCCTGACCAGAGGCTTGTTGAAGCTGGCGTGTCCTGAACCTGTTGTTTCCAGCGATGCCGTTATTGTTTTCTCGTGCGTCCTGAGGGATCTCCTCATCAGCAAACAGGTAGAAGCAGAAACTACACGAAGCATTCTGCAAGGCCACGGCTGCTAGAGTGATGGGACAAAGTTCGAACTTGAGAAATAGGCCTTGGAGATTAAGAAATGAATGGAACATTTTAATGTGAATTGGTAGCCATTGCTGCTAACGATGGTTTGAGGTCTATTCCCGGGCTGAGGATCTTATGTAGCCAAGCGATCATCCTTGCAGCTGTTGCTGACTTTTTAGTGCAGACTTCCCACTAGATCGAGTGTGCATCGATAGCGACCAGGAATAAAGGTGCATAACAGAATACTTAATGTCCAGGTCGACTCTTTGCCATGGTTCATGTAGCCACCTCTAGAGATGCTCAAGAAAGCTTGTGAAGGCAAAGCACACTGTTGTTGACATTCCTCAAACTATTTCCACCTTGCTCTCGAGGTCTTTGTGAAATCAGGGCCAGCAGATGGAACTGCAGCATGCTCTTTCCTACGAACAATACCTGGGTGTCCGCTGTGTACTTCTAAAACAACAAGTGGATGCTGTTTTGGCGGCACCACAACATGCAAGGGAGACAACCCAAAATGTCCGGAACAACCGAGCAGGCAGTCCCTCTGTCCTGGGCTCAGAGTGATAAAGGTGAGGTTCAAGGCATGTTTAATTCACATAGCACTTTTATATTATTTATACTTTGGTTTTGGTGCCTTTAGCTTGAATTATAGTCACCCAGTAGCACGGGCTCAGCAGCTCTGTTATACTCATAGACTAGCGCGTATTCACAAATAAGCAGGAACAGGACACTACAGTTGTGTATATGCGTCAGGCACCTAACTTCTTACAAAGGCACACGCTGGAGAACATTGATAACAGTAACACATTCTTTTTTTTCATGCTACGTCCTTAAAAGCCAGGCCGGTGTGCGCTTTGCAAACTATTGTTATTAACGTTTGTATGGAATTAAGAAAAGGTGACTCCGAATGTACATACCACCACACAAATAACCTCATGGCCACGCAAAAACCTTGTGGTGCTCACGTCTAAGCCAAGTCTAAATGTAGTTTCCAGTAGGTCTTGTCGTCAACGCGCCACCGTCAAGGTTATACACTCAATTGCATTACTTTAGGGGCCACTGACAACGCCAAGGTCGATTTAATTTGAATTTCCCAAACGTCTAAAAAGCGCATGGAAAAAAGCAAATCAAAAAATATGGCACAAAAAACAATTCCGGCACAGGAGAGAGCTCGTCAAAATTTGTGTCCTCCTGCCCCAATTCGAGCTCCTCCTCGCTTATTTCTTGTGGTGACGTAATTGGCGAAAACATTTTTTATACGTTAAGGGGTGCCACAAGTTGCATGTTTGTATCATTATTATTGCCATTCATAAAATATATTCTTATGACGACTGTAATGGCATTACACTGCTGACTTAAAAAAAATCGGACAGGAAGTGTTCATGACGAAACATGGGCCGTCTCCTGACTTTATCTGTTGCAACCAACGTCGGGTAAACCTCTGTTGGCGTTAGACGAACAGGGAGTAGAAGCAGAAAAGAAAGAAGTCTGCTAAGATGTCGCGACACGTGGGTACGGAAAAAAACGGGGAAAGAAAAAGAAGAACGACGACGATGAACGTGAACGATTTAAAAGTAGACATTAGACAGAAGTCTGTCTGGTTGGGGAAATAATTATTAAGATATGACGACCAACCAATCCCTAAATCAGGGGCCCAACGTTTCGAAACCGGTTCGGCTTCTTCTTCAGGGGCGACTATGGAGGAAAGGAGCCACAATCTTTTTTCCTTTATGACGGAGGCGAATGTGCAGAATCCCATCTTCTTCCTTTTTAATCGTCTTTTGAAGACAGATGGTGAAGCCCGTTCACATACACAGATGGCAGTGCGCCAACGCCAAGATACCTATTAATGTTTGTTGGCGTGGTCTGAATGTGCCAAGATTCAAAGAAGAGCCTCCGGCGAGGATTAGTTTCGATGTCCAGGATGCGTGTGTTTAGAAAGTCAATGCGGTGGTCATTTTTTTCACAGTGTTCAGCAACCGCGCTGCGCTCTTGATCGAAGTTGCGCACATAAGCCTTGTGTTGGCGAATCTGTTCATGATAGTTCTTTGTTTCCCCGATGTACGAGGGCGGGCACTCCGCGCAGATAATCTCGTATACCACACCTTGCGCTTTCTCTTTAGGGGCCGACCCTTTGGTCGTAGCATAAAACGTCCAAGGGTTGAAATTGGCATGTGGGCCATCTGAGCTCCTTTCCTCCATAGTCGCCCCTGAAGAAGAAGCCGAACCGGTTTCAAACGTTGAACCCCTGATTTAGGGATTGGTTGGTCGTCATATTTTATTAACGTGAACGATTGGATGTTTTTTTCCTTGTAAGCTTTAAAAATATGTGCTTGTACAAAGGCAGGGAGACCATCTTCAGTTCTCAGTTTACCGGAAACCAACGCACACCGGAAGATACTTACAATTTGACTCCAACCACCCAACGAGTCATAAAGTATCAGTGGTTGCCACACTACTATCAAGGGCAAAGAACCTTTGCTCAACTGATTCTGACCGACGAAAGAAGAAGAAACCATCATTTCCGACCTCAAAAAGAACGGATATACGGACAACTTCATACACCGCATTGCCCGTCGTCAAAACCGTAGTCGACAACACCACCAGTCACAGGCTGATACGAAACGCCGGCCAACCACGCGCATCAGCGTCCCATACATCAAGGAAACAAGTGAAGCGCTGGCACGGGTGCTAGCTAAGAGAGGGCATTCAGATGGCCCACAAGCCAATTTCAACTCCTTGAGACGCTTTATGCCACGACCAAAAGATCGGCCCCCTAAAGAGAAAGCGCAAGGTGTGGTGTACGAGATTCCCTGCGCTGAGTGCCCGTCCTCGTACATCGGGGAAACAAAGAATTATCATGAACGAATGCGTCAACACAAGATTGATGTGCGCAACTTCGATCAAGAGCGCAGCGCGGTTGCTGAACACTGTGAAAAAATGACCACCGCATTGACTTTCTAAACACGCGCATCCTGGACATCGAAACTAACCTCGCCGGAGGCTCTTCCTTGAATCTTGGCACATTCAGACCACGCCAACAAACATTAATAGGTCTCTTGGCGCACTGCCATCTGTGTATGTGAACGGGCTCTACCATGCGTCTTCAAAAAACGATCAAAGAGGAAGAAGATGGGATCGTGCGCATTCGCCTCCGCCATAGAGGAAAAAGAAGATTGCGGCTCCTTTCCTCAATAGTCGCCCCTGAAGAAGAAGCCGAACCGGTTTCGAAACGTTGGGCTCCTGATTTAGGGATTGGTTGGTCGTTACATTTTAATAATAGTCATTTTCATTGTCCTTGCGAGTATCGAACTTTTGCCCGAACCGTATTCTAAGCTTCGCCATTCGCTTTCGCTGGCAAATGGGGAATGGCGATTCTGGTATTGTTTGCCATGATTCCTTGCCTCGTATTCTGAAGGAAAGTGAGGTCAGCCTTTTTTCAGAGTGCTGCAGCGTGCAGTATATCAATGGCAAAATGGGGAATCTGCTGTTTAACCGAGATTAAATAATCAAAGCGTCACCGCTCGTTTTTCTTACGTGTTGTGCTTATATATGTGTGGGAATTTTCAACTCAATTCAGACACTGTTTTGGGGTAGAATTTTTAATTCTGAGCAAATGGATTTATATTTGTTTGTGTTCTTGTTATTGCATTAAGGTCATTGTGTTATTGCATTAAAGTTAGGGAAAGGCAAAAAGTAAAATGGATGGGTGGGCTAGTTGGTACATGTTTAACTTGTAAAGCTCCAAAAAAAAACGAGGACATACGGAATACGAAACAGGACCAAGCGCTAGCTTAGAACTGAACATTTATTGAAACACACTTACTATTTGTACACAAATTCAGGCTCCCGACACAAAAAGGCAAACTCTTTCTCAGTTATTTAGTGCCCTGACGGTGCACTTAAGCAGCTATCCTCTTCCCTTTTTCGTTTTTTTAGTTTTCCAACTTTTTTTTTTTTTGGAGGGGGGGGGGGGGTTTGTCAAGATTAGGCGCACACAGACACCTATCACAGTGAATTGCTAGCTTACCCGATGGTAAACATTTAAGGGGGATTCAACCGCTCGTCACTGAATGGGCAAATTTCGCTACACAAACCTGAGTTTCAGGAATGCACGAGAGTATTCATTCTTTTTGAGGTTACTTATGAAGACGTAATGAAGGTTGTACGGCCCTTGGATTTTTCCTTGAGAGCGCTGGAGATTTTTAATAAAATCCTGAAATATGACCGTTTTGACTGTTTTGAGCGCGTTTTGAAGCATTTTTGAAAATATAATTATTTAGAAGACAAACGGGACAAAACGCTTGGCCGTATGCACTAGGGGTGCCTCTAGTCTTAATTTTAAAACCACGACGAGAAAACAAAATAATGTTGTATTTGCGTATTGTGTAGTAAATAAAATTACCCTGTTAATTTTATTTCGAATGTGTTAAACGAGATGGCGACACTCATACTAAATGCCTCAAACCGGAGATTTTATTGTTGTTTCTGTTTTTTCTCGAGCTAAAATTCGACCGCGATGCCTGGTTGCTCGGGGATCGGTAGCACGTGTAGCGAAAGCTCGCGCTGTAAGGCTCACTGATCGTAGATTCTGTTACCCGCCTCTGTTCATTTCAATCTCGATGAGCATCGTACCGGCGTGCTGCCATGTATCACCATTGCGTGATGCACGTTAAAGACGTCAGACAAGCAGTGGCTTTCATCTCTAACGAAGACACCAGACGCCCTCGGGGCTGACTAACTTCCCGTTGTATAAACATACACACAACAAAATTACAATTGATGGCTCCGTTAGTTGGCACTTTTTGAACGTTGCAACAAAGAATAGCTAACGAGCCCTTTAGTGACCGACCCGAGGTTCCGCAACTTTGTCGCGAAGCTGCCACACCCTGCAATCAACTTAGACCCCTCCTTCGTGATGCCTCACAGTACATTATCAGTGCCCAAGATTATATCGCACTGCGTTATCATTATCACCCCCCATACTGGGCCTCTCGAGCATTCATTGTACGAGCTACATGCCTCTCTGCGGCACCTGCTCTTACGAGTACAAATAAAAACATACCTCCCTACAAACGAATATTTTGGTTTTATGTGTTACACCAGTGAAAGCGGTCGTGTTCCTTGATGACACGCGGGAAATATCGATGCTTGCAAGTGCTGCCGAAACTAGATTCTGACGAACAGTAAGAATTAATGTCATGCATAATAGTGTGTTTGAATGCCCATACACACAGTTGCGCTTTAGTGCGTTTGACTGCGCTGCGCCAAGAAACGAAAGTGAGCTACCTGCACATCTATTTTTCGTATGAAGCGTGGAAGAGTATCTTGACACGCGACATACGAAGCAGGAATGTCCTGGTTTTTCGCAGCTGCAACGCAGTCAAACACACACAAACGCTCTCAAACACAACTCTTTATGAGCCTTTAGAAGATCGTTACCGCTGCCTACCGCTAAAGACCCTTCATGTTTGTAAAAGTAGCGCAAGGTGCGTCGATGCAAGAGGCACGTGCCACGTGCAGGCCTTGGGAAGATCATGGCGACACGTCGCAGCACTGATACCGCACTGAGCTAGATTTCAGACGCCATGTTCTTCGTGGCGCGCGGCACGTGTCTCGAGCATTTCCACAAGAATGAATGGCGCAACTTTTCCCAGGCTTTACCTACCGCGGCCACGTTGTACTTCTCCTGGTACAGATTTCACACACATGTACCACTCCATCTGGGGATTCTCTCCCAACCGCCTGTGAGGGTATCACCCCCTTCCTTCTCCCACCTTTTCCTTCTGGGAGGCGGCCCTATCCGGCACAAATCTCGGGGACCAGCAGCGACTGGTTGAGTGAGCCCGCCGAATCTGGTCGGCCAACCGAGCCCTGCCGTACTAAGGGCACCGACAAGGGACCGCACGGTCATTTCACTTTTCGAATATTAAAGTTTACGATGATGATCATGGTAGAGCATGCTTCCAAGTAATAGCGCGAGCTCCCGGTTGTACACACTTAAAATTTTAACACCCTTATTGGTGTAAATAGCTTGTCCTATGGGGAGCACCCTTATTCGTGTAACAAAACACCCTATGAAAGGGGTGTAATTCTTAGCACCCTAAGAAAGGGGTGTGATTTTCTGACACCCTAATAAAGGGGTGTGATTGTCTCACACCCTAAAAAGGGGTGTGATATTTCTAACACCCTTAATCATGGGTGTGATTTCTAACACCCTAAAAAGGGGGTGTTACTTTCTAACACCCCTTTTCTAACAAGGGTGTGATTTTCTAACGCCCATAAAAGGGGGTGTAATGGCTGCCCGGACCTCCACAAAACGTACGGCAAAATGACCACAACTGAGCCCAAATATACCTGAACCACTCTTTATTCTTTCAATCAGGGAACCATTCTCTAGTTCTTCAGCATCTTGGTCACAACTTTGATTGCGACTGCACGTAAGGAGAGAAGCTGAGCTTCAGGCAGATCCTCTCTAAGAGGCATGCGGTGTTGTATATCTTCTTCCCGTAAGCAATTCCGAAGAGCCAGTAGGCTGCCATTGTGGCAGCTAATCCTTCTTCGGCATTTGCCACCTTGAAGAGCTCCGTCCTATCCACGTACAAGCACATGGTCTCTGCGCCCTCCACGTCGCACCCAGTGTGCACTACACATGGTGTCACAGGAATGGTTCCATCCTGCATATATAAAAGCAGAATTGAGTCAGTCACAAAACAAAAAGCTGCAAAATGACACATAAGGAATCATATTAAAAATTCGTGGCACACTTAATTACCATTAAGGGTTCCTTATACATACTAGCCATACAGCAGGCGGGGGAGGTGGATGAGAGGAGGGGGTGGAGGGGTGGGGGTTACAGGGTGCGCACGCCTACGCCGACAACGCCGCCGCCTTTTCGTCGAAATGGGGTTTCTAATGCTAGCGCAAAAATAAGCATGATTTTATCATTTTACTGCTTGCCATACCCCTGAGCCGCATAAGAATATTATGATAGCATATCTCCTGGTCCTGTCTAAGAGCTACGTAGTCTAAGCAGAAGGCACAAACAAATGTCTTGTTTTAAGACCAAGCCACATGAAAAACCATGCAAAATAAAGGGGAGCAGAGAACCTGTTTCGAGCATCACTGACATTTAAGCAGCACTTGTTACAAGTAGCTGATGAATGCTATATGTGAAAGACAACTTTACTAAAACTGTGCTACATGCCTGCTCAGTTGTAACGGTATATTCGAAGCTTGGTAGTGTGCAATGCAAAAGTTTATAGCATGGCCTAGATTTGAGCGAAGATTTGTTTTCTAGCATTGTGGTAATAACAGCAGCAACACATAACAGGTATGGTTCAGTTCCTCAACATTTTTTGTTTGTTGAGGAACTGAACTGTTTTGTATATTATTTTTGTTTTTGTCTTAGATTTCGTCACTCTAGGGCAGTGAGGAATTTGTGCCACACAAATAAAGTCGAACCTATCCTCCTCAATTTAACTCCATATTTTCCTATTATAATAACTTACACTTACATCCTCATTGACAACTACTAACAAAAGAAATAAAGGGAACATACTCAAGAAATAAAGTGTACGTACCAGACGATGCAGAGGTAATCCATACGACGTTTATTTGAGCTTAATGTCAAACAAACAGTAGACTCGATCGATGTCCGAGTGACGAGAGGAGAGTCCGCCACCAACGCAGCCACGACCGGCTAGCACCGAACACATTCCCCACACCACGGTCCACCCCACCGTTCACAACTTCGAAATTGATAAGAGCGAACAACGAGGGAGGACACTGGCCCTCCTTCCCGAAAACAAGGTCAGCTATTCATGCGGGAAGGGTCCACTTCGTAGAAAAAGTCGGGGGCATCCTGTTCTGAGTCAGCAAGGCGCGCCTAGCTGGGCTTTGCTTGCGGGCGAAGTCGAGGGAAGCACAGGCGAGTTTTGCGGGTCCATGTCTCTTTTTTCGCTGCCTGAAATCGTGATGCGTGCGATCATCCCGAAGAAAAATCTTCCGGGTGCAAAAATAGCAAAATTTTGGCTTTGGATCGTGGATTAAAGTGGATTTTGGATTGTAAAACAGGGTTGCCAAACGCAACTCTCAAAAGATCACGCGTTATCGCCGAGAAACCTCCAACCTCCTCTCGCCAACCGCCAATCGCCTCTGGGTGTGTCTGAACGGGGTCGCTCGCGCACCGCATCCGCAGCCGCTTCGCGAACGCGGATCCGCTTCCAGTGTGAATGCGCCATTACGCTGATGGCGTGAGAAGGCACCTCAAAGTCTGTGACGGTGGCCGGACTCGCGTCCTGTTGCTTTGTTCCCTCATGAGAGGATTAGGGTTGACCTCCGCGGGGGTTGGGAGGGGGGACCTAAAGTCAGGAAAACTTCGAAGCTGTCATTTTTGTTTAGGCTTGTTTTTCTCATGGAAGCGAGGACGCGCGTAGGATTATGTTGCCTCGGCGCGGGTTTGGGGGGATTATCTTTTTCGCCACCTGTTTCATTTCGTTTTCGCTAATGGAAGGAACCATCGAGTTCGAGACCGGGCACCTGATCACCAAGGCCTTCTTGGCGAGGTCAAAATTTATGTACATACAATTGTGAAACCTGTGCAGCACATATTCGTAGTGTTGTGGCGTGGAATCAATGTACTTGACTGCAATATTACGTTCAACCGAGTCATTTTGTGGAAAGGTACAGGAACAAGATTGTGAAGCCGACTGGAAAACTCTGCGGCATCTCCGCAACCATGTGTCACCCAGACAACGCGAAGAATATTAATAGAATAACCAAACGAACACAACCTCCCGAACGCGTTGCCCTTGAAAAGAATGGAAACAAAACCCGGGCCGGAAGAGATTTCTGGCCACAGATTTCTGCCCACTGTCATGGCGACCGGAAGTGCCTGGAATACTATGTATAAAAAATGAAGGGTGAAAACGAGTCACGTCAAACGAAGGGTAAAGGAAAAGAGAGCTGGCCAAAAATTGGGCCAGGAGTGGGAATTGAACCCACAGCCTCTGGCAGTACGGGACAGAGGTTGTGGCAAGGCTCCCAGGTGTGTCGGCGTGTGTGTGGGTGTGCGGCCGGGGGGGGGGGGGCTTTTTCTGCTCCCGGGAACTCTCAGGGATCGGGCCTCGAGACCCCCGCAGTCGCCGCCTATGCCCAGACTATTCTTATTGTTAAGCCAAGATTCCTGTATATTCCTCACGCGCGTGAGAGAATAAATATACAAGGTGCAGACTGTGTAAATAAGATATGCAAAAGTAGCTAAATATTTCTATTTCGTAAAAGCAACTTTTTTTTTCGACGAGTTGGACTATTATCTGTACTTCATATCGGCCACGCATGCTCAACGTGCTTACAAAGATTACTAACGCGTCGACCAAGGCGTGCCTTTGCCTCGCAGGTCTAATCAACAAGGACGAGTTTAGCTACACAGCCGCGCGCACTTATTATCAACAAGCACGAGTTTACCTACGGATCGTGCCACGCGCACTGCCGCTGAAGATTCGCAATGACGAAACGACCTGTCCATGAAACGTCGTTAGACGATCCAAAACGGCGTGAATGCGTGAGAGTCTGCTCTGAGCAGCTCGCCCCTTCGATTACCCATTGATTCTCCTTCATTTGGTTGTCCTCAAAAAGATCACCTGCCATAATGAACGCGATGGGGTTTCCCCATTTCAAGCAGGAGCACAACGGTAAACGACGCTATTATGTTCTTCTTGTAAACAACGCACCCATCTTGGCGGCTCTCTCGCATCTGCTTGTCCCCTTGTCGTCCGCCACTGCGCTGACTGCGTGACTGCGCCATCTCGCGATCTCGCTACCGTCATTAACTGATCGTTGGCTTGAATAGCATTCCATGGAGAATCCAATTCAAGCCCATATTTTTGCGTGCTGTTTGTACGGTGCCTGGAAGCCTGGACGCGTCATCGTTCTACGCACCGTACTGTTTGCTCGCCTCCCGGCCTCGCGCCCAGTTCAAACATGTTCGGAAGCGCGGTCGCTGGACGTCCGTTGACCACTCGACCGGGGACGGAAGCATAGAGCATTGCTCATCGTCATTTGCGACGGGTTTTCGGGCAGAAATTGGTAGGAATAAATGGCCTCTCCTCTGGCGAGAAGAAAAACCGCGTCCATGACAATGATGTTGACGGAACAGAGGGGAAAGCGGATTTGTGTAAGATTAATGTGACGCGCATTCTTGCACGTTCTCGTTGATGTCCTGAAGTTTTGAGGGGACGCGGACCGATTCGCTACATAATTCCAAGCAATTTGAGCTACGTCTTGGAATTGCACAAAGTATAAAATCCACCGCTTAAAGCACATATTACATAAAAATTGGAGCTTGCTAATGCAGGCGACATTTTTTTTCCCGACTCGTTTCATAGTTAGCTTCTCGATTTGGGGCACGTGCTGCTATACCGCGATGACGATCAATCAATGTCACGATGTCCTTACCGGTTCCTCTCGCAGACAAGGGTTTCTTCGACGTGATTAACTTCGACTCCTTGAAATCATATAAGTCCATCACACCCTTTCTACACGTTATGTACGGGGGTGTTGCGACGAGTGCGTACACCCTTCTAACACGATTTCATAAACATATTTCAAACTGTGGGTGTGATAGGGGTGTAAGAGGGGTGTATGTAGGGTGTAAGCCTTCTCGTACACCCCTGTTACACCCACCAATACTCTAAATCGTGTAAAATGGGTGTAGGAAGGGTGTAGGAGGGGTGTTGGTTAAAAAAACACCCTTTTAACACGATTTTGGGTGTTAAAATATTTACTGTGTACTACCGCTCTGGGCAGTTGTGGGATCGCTATGCTCAAGCCCAAGTCCAACGAGAGTTACTAATAGAAACAACCAACACCGACACGCCTCAAAACAAATGAATCACACACTCCAATGTATCTTTGACAGGCTTACAATCACTCGTGCTTACTTTTCAAACGAAGTGTCTAGCGTTACGTCCGACGTAACCCAAGTTACGTCCAAATCTCCGCCTTCCCTAGGTTCACGGGGGAGAGAGGAGGGCGGGAGGGGAGGGTTAGGTATACGCGTTTCCAGTGCTCCGTTCGGACGTAACGCTAGCCACAGCGTACTTCAAAAGCACTGAGTTACAGCAAGCTTGTCAAAGATACCTTGGCGTGCGTGCTTCATTTGTGATTGTGTGTGTGTTTATACTGCTTGAAGTTAGTCTGCCTCAACTGGCGACTTGTATCTCAGCTGTAGACAAGCAATATAGCCAGTGCAGTACAGCCGCTAGCCTGGAGTATTTAACCTGTACCACGCAGTAGTGATACACGACCGCACGCAATGATGCTCATTCATATCGAAACAGGCAGGGGTGGGAATTGAACCCAGGATCCCTGGATTCTGCAGCGCGAGCTTTCGCTCCACGTGCTCCGAGCTGGTTTGCGCTAGCTCACTCGGCCACCGATCCTTTTTTTTCTTTATTGCACTCGGCCGCCGATCCCCCTTTATCTGTCTGGACTAAAGCCCTTCGATGTGTTAGCGTTTGTCTTGTAATACCTGTGCCACACGGGCAACTCGAATGCCATTTACACCGAATGACATTTGTGTGATCGGCGAATCAGCTCGCAATCTGTCGCGCGTGGAATGCGCCACGCCCGGAGTGTCGCGTGCTGATTGGCCGTCCGCTCAAATGTCAAATGCCTGTCAAGTGCGCCAGTGCACGAGGCCCGTGTCTCGAGCGGCCCTTGGAAGCAGTTGTCGGCGCAGCACTGAAATGAGCGGCCCTTGGAAGCGAATGACAGCGGAGCACCCGCTCCTGCCGCGTGTCTTGCGCGTTTCCACAACAATGGTTGGCGGTACTTGTAAGCGTGAATTTTATTTGCCAGCAGCGCCTTCAACTTTAGGAATCTACGAGGAGAGTAGTCCTCCTCGAGGTACAACATGGCTTTGTGTATTTGAGTGGTTCTTTTTCGCTGACAGGCAGAGTGACGTAAAATGTCCTTTCTTGCCATACCCATTGCCAAGGTTGTCAGCTGCTGGGCACTTGGCGCGCGATTGTGGACGAGTAGTAGAGCCGCACCAGTTGCATGGAGAGAGAACTCCTTGGTACAGTTCACGCGTGGGAAACGGTTGTTTCCTGTTGCTCTTGACACGCCACGCAGAAGTGTGGACCTCGCCGACGGTCTCGCTTTACTGCGTATAGTGGTCGCAGTTTCTTCAGCTGCTGCTTCATAGTCTCTGAATTGCGCTCCGTGGCGATGGCGGTTTTTATAATGTCAGGTCTGCGTTGAGCTGGAAATTTTCACTCAACATGACATTGTTGAGTCCCACAACGAGTTTATTTCTCATTACCTCTTCTTTCTAGTTCCTGTAGTCGCACGTCTCTGTCATCTTGATAGAAGTCCTCGACAAAGTCGTCGGCAGTTTCGGTTGCCTCTTGTTTATGCCTGTGGAACTTGGCCCGTTCGTAGATAACGTTCGTACGCAGCAGGAAGTTTTTCGCGAATGCTCGCAACACGGCATCGTAGTTAACTTTTTCAACGTCCATCAGTTTGAGCGATGTCAGCACGTCTTCCGCCTTAGTGTAGAGTTAAAAAGATACAACTGCATGCTGTAAAATAGTTATGTAGATCTATGTCACTCTATTGATAACACAGAGGTAGAAAACACCTTGTCCTGTATTCTACTGTTGTGTGAAGTGTTTGTTTAGTATATTGTGTAACTAGAGCAAGGTTCACACAAAGGAAAAACAAAAAAAACAAAGATACGAGTGTACAAAAAGGGTACAAACAACTCGGCCTGTAGTTTGACCCTTCTTTTCAGATTGTCTTTGTGGTTTTAATGCAACCTAATGTATGCAATATTAATTGTATACATAATTCACAGTGCATTATGAGTTTGGCAAGAGAGGTGTTTTTTAATGATCTTGTTTTTTTTTGCTGCCGATACCGGCAATTTAGAGGCAGGTAGATATGACAACTTTCTCGAGATATTCCCCCTGTAGCCGAATGCACCTGCACCATCGGTGCAGCAGTCTTTTAGTGACCTGCCGTTACCATTTTTAAGTAGAGCGTCAGACCTACGCTTGGGCCGCTGCATCCAACTTATCAATGACTGCGTAAGGGCGCGTCGGAAAAAAAGTCGAATTCTATCAGGCATCGGCTCATTACGATGTCGCGTGCGTCCACGTGAAGTCGTGATTTGCCGGGACCGATGGGGTGATGGCATTTTTTCGACGCGTCGTGCGATCCGCCGGACGTTTGGTCCTGCGTGGGTACGACCCGAATTGCCCCCCCCCCCCCCCCGTGTCATTGATGAGCCGGAAGAAGCTGTCCAGGCGGGGCTGTGACGCACAACTTAAAAGTGGCACCAGCAGGACACTGGAAAGCTGCCAAAACTGTAGTGCAAGCGCATTCGGCTTCAAGGGGAATATATCGAGAAGGTTTACGTATCTACCCTAATGCCCCTGAATAAAAAAGGTAGCGACATCTTCTCCCTCCTCCTCTGACGCGCACACCTTTTATATTTATGTTTTGCTTTTTCACACACCCGCGTCGACTGCAGCGCCGCCTGGTTTGGCCCAAGATAGCAGACGGCAAAGGCTGAAAGACAAGCAAATACATACACACAGGCTAAAAGCTCACTGTCACGGTCTACCAGCCTCGAAGGATGTTCTCAAGGAAAGACGATGAAAGCCGTGACGTTGCACAGTCGGCGCTATTTGATTGGAGACATGAGCTCATAGCGTGCACTGCACTCTGACAGCATAGGCATTCCTTCTCCCTCCTCCTCTGACGCTCACACCTTTTATCTTTATGTTTTTTTTGTTTTTTTTTGCTCCCGCGCGTCGACGGTAGGGCCGCCTGGTTTGGCCCAAGATAGCAGGCGGCATTCTTCAAAGGATGTCGCTACTTTTCCGTATAAAGGGGCTTTAATCTACCCACCTCTAAATTGCCGGTATCGGCACTAAAAAATGAGCAGAAATTATTATGGACCCCGTGTACGTATCTAACCTTTTTAACTAAGCATGTATAGTGCAATATAACGGATGATGTCTGTGTAATGTGAATAATACAACAACGCTCTCTCTACCGATGGTCGCTGACCAGTGTATTTTTATATAAACGTCAAGGTTTTTATTTGTTTTATGGAGGCATGTCACCCCCTTGTAGCTTCTGTAAAAAGTTTTTTTTTATAGTGTGTCTTATTACTGAGGTGCATCGGATCTTTGATTTGTATTGTTAATAAGACAAAACTTTAAAAAAAGTTCTATATGTTTTCACTTCTTTATTTTATATTTATTTTTTACTATTTTCACTTCACTCGCATACGTGTCGAGACAGCTGCTCAAGTTGTCTCGACACAGCTGTGTCGAGACACAGCTGTCAAGCTGTCTTGACACAGCTTTTTTCCATGGTCTCCTCCATTGATGTATCATTGATGGAAATAAAATGCATTATTATTATTATTATTATTATTATTATTATTATTATTATTATTATTATTATTATTATTATTATTATTATTATTATTATATGTCCAGTTATATTAAGAGTTTTGACATACTGTCACGCAGCCAATATGGGTTTGTAGCTGGCAGGGGCACGCAGTCTTTGCTTGAAGATTTTTCAGACCTATTACATCGGGGATTTGATCGTAACCTCTGTTCTTCTGCTATTTTTTTGGATGTGGCTAAAGCGTTCGACATGGTCAGCCACAAAGTTTTACTTCATAAACTTTACGAGTACGGCTTCCGCGGTCCCTTTTTTAGTATACTCCAAAGTTTCTTCTCTGAACGCTCGCAAATTGTGTCAGTAGGAAATTTCAAAAGTACTCAATTAAGGCTCAAAGCTGGTGTCCCACAAGGTTCGGTTTTATCCCCTTTGTTGTTTAATCTCTATGTTAATGATATCTCACTAAGACTTGATTCATGCAAAATATTTCAGTACGCAGATGACACTGTGTTAGTCTCTAGTCACCTTGATTTTCATCACTCTGTACGGTTATTGCAGCATGACATAGAACGAGTAATGGACTGGTTTTCTGATAATTTATTCACGGTTAATGCCGGTAAAACAAAACTTGTCTGCTTCCGAAATCCCTTGAAGCGTGTGACTCTTGATACATCGGTTGCTCTGCATAGGTCTAATTGTCAAGACTGTGAGTGCCCCACTTTGGATTTCGTCAGTAGCGTTCAGTACTTAGGCGTATTTTTTGACTCTGACATGTCTCGGGCAACACATTTGTCGCACGTCTGTGGCAAACTTCGAACTGTTAGTTGTTTCCTTTTCAACAACCGTGTATTCATGCCATTTGCTGTCCGACGATCTATCGCTCATGCGCTGGCTTATAGTGTACTTAGATACGGTATTACTTTGTTTGGTAATTGCGCAGAACTCTGGCAAAATAAAGTAGACCGCATTTGGAAAGGTTTATTGAAAAGTGTTGGATATCAGCTTGCTTTACCCGTAGATACTGACATATTTGAAGTTGTACAAATGCCGAGTTTCCGCTCACTATTCTTAGAATGTGTCGTGCTTCGCCACTTCTGGTGTAATGATTTTAAACATCCACTTATAGCACGTAGGGAACTTCGCAGCTCAAATCGTTTCGAGACGCCTCATTGTTATACCAGATACGGTAAGCGAGAGCGTGCTTACTATGTACCTTTCATTTTTAATAAACTTCCCGATTTCTTCTTTCAAGCTACCACACAAAAGGAAATTGAAAAAGCTGCTAACTAATATTTCAATCTAGGTCCGCTTCGTGGGCTTTTGCTACATCGTGGCGATGTGTATTGGTGTGTAATACTGTATATCATGTTTTTTTTGTTTTTTTAATATGATGTGACTTCGTCACGATTGTTGGAACGATGCCTGTTATTGAACCTTTTGTTTCTTTCTTTGTGTTTCGTCGACTTGACTCGCCGGGTACTGTCTTTCAAGCCTCCTAGTTGAGCTTCGACAGACCTTGCTGGTATTTTGGTTTCCACTTCAAAAGCTGAATAAAGATTATTACTATTATTATTATTATTATTATTATTATTATATGTCCCAAGTAATAATAATAATAATAATAATAATATTATTATTTCTCTCTCTCTCTCTCTCTCTCTATCTCTGCTTTACTTACCATTTCATAAAACGGCTTCTACCCGATGCCATTTTGCGTGTTATACTTGTGGACAGCTTTTTGTAGTTACGCAGTCAAAGCTATGGGCACGCGTGCGCTTGCGCATCTTCAGCGCCCATCAAAGCTGTGCACGCGCACACTTAGCTTTTGAAATGCCACAGAAAGTAGTCCGCGAGTTTAGTGGGTATGACGCGCGCTATGTACGTTTTCAGAGGCTACAAACCTGCGCGTGCTGAGGTGGGAATATTGCAGGCAAAGCTATGATTTGGTAAATATTGGAGTGGTGTATTAGCTACGTCCGCGACCAAAAACGTCGCTGTGGTCGGCTTTACACGATTGGCGAAATCACGGGTATAAAAGCATTGTCAGAATGTCAACTTCGACGGTGCTGGTTTGAAAAGGGGATGGCACCTAGCTTCTACTATGCCTTTTAAACGCATTATTCTACTTGTCTCATTCGATGGTTCGTATACTTCGTTTCACCTTATGCTGTACCGCAGCGAAGGCTAGAAGCGCGAGCTTAGCGTTGGCAGCTGCCCTTGGTGCACGAGAGCTTGTGCCGCCGAGGTGTGCCCTAGAGCAAGGAGCTCGCGCTTGTAGCCTTTCCTGCGGTACAACACAAGGTGAAACAGGGTAAACAGGGCTATAGCCAGGGTCAGAACTCGTGACACCACGGCGAGGCAAATCCTTGTCATGATGTCACGGATGGAAACCCTAAGAGGGTACCACAAAGACATCTCGGAGTTGGATCCTGGGAGAGTAGCGCCATTGCCTTCCCTGACTGATTGCAGGACACAAACATACACTATACTTCGTTTCAGCTTGGGTCCAGACGCAGGCGATGCTACAAGCGCGAGCTCCGGGCTTTCAGCCTCCCTGCCAAGCACGCGCGCTCGTGCAATGCAAGCACTGTTCAGGGCCACACGCTCGCGCTCGTAGCATCGGCTGCGTCTGGACCCAAGCTGAAACGAAGTATAACATAAAGACGACCAAACCCTCGCAAGGCGATTGGCTGACCAGTCCCTGGTGTCATAGCAATCGCCATTTCGGTCTTTTACAATTTTCGAAGTTTCGAAAGGGTCGATCTGAACCAGCCGTGCCAAAATCGCTAGGGAGCGCCATCGTAGTGAAAGCGTTCCTCGCCAATTTAAGCACATTTGGCACTGCGTATGCAAGCAATTTACCAATCATGCTTAGCTAGACAGATCTCTAATAATTTAATTGTTCTTCAAGGAAGAAAAATTATTTTTCAGTGCTGCCAAGCAACGGCGCTTCATTTAGTGGAGCAGCAAGGTGCGTCCGTGTTTAGGTGGTGTGTGAATAGCAAAATCTCAGGATACAAGAAATTTCTTTATAAAGACACTGTCACCCCGATTTCGAATCAGCTCACCAGAACAGAGAAGTCAAGGATAAACCGCTCACACCATGAACCAAAATGGCGACCATACTGAGCTTGGCGCAACTTTGTCAGAATCTAGTGAATGCACTACTTATAAAACAGAAGTATAGGCCTGTAGCTCCCAAGGTTAGAACAATGCCACTAGAGAGCAAAATAAGCAAGTTTCCGAGAAAAGAGGCCCGGGATTTTCAGCCCGGGTAAATAAACTATGCATCGCAGAAAGCTCAAACTCCTTGAGAATGTGACGCTAGCGGTTGGGATAGATAGCCGTGGAAGCTTGAAAACGTAACGTTACCTGTCTAAAAGAAAGGATTGAGAAACACGAATTTTGTTTGAATCGACGTCTACCTAAGCCTAACATCTTCAAAACAAGAACTGACGTTGTGAACGCTTCTGGGATTTATAGGAGTGAAAAACACTTGTCAACAAGAAAGACAATATTGTTTTCTTTTTTGCTGACAAGTTCTTTTTTTTTACTGAAATAGGTATTACAGGAGCCCGCAGTGTTACTTTTTGTTTGGGCGATGTTAGGCTTAGGTGGACGTCGGCTCAGAGAAAATTTTCGTCTTTCTCAATTATCTTTCGATCCAGGTAAGGTCATGTCTCAAACTTCCGCGTTCTTTCCCAACCGCTGTCACCTTCACACGGCGTTTGAGCTTTCTGCGATGCATAGTTTACTTACCCGGGCCGAAAAAACACGGTTCTCCTTTCCCAAAAACTAAACGTGTCCCAGAAAAAAAAAAAAAAACCACAAAACAAGTGTTTTGTTTTTTTTTAGTTGCAAAAATAAACTATGCACCGCCGAACGCTCATTTTGCGACCTAATATAGCGATAGAGGTCCGAACCAGATGCCAGTGTTTCAGCACTAACCGTTATCTTATGCAAAAGTTGTAAGTGATTTTCTGAAAGGTTCAGTGGGAACATAGGGCTCATTTTCGCCCATGTTTGGTAACTGGCGCCATGGAGCTCGATGTAATTGAGAGCCCGGTCTGCAGTCAATTTCCCAATTATAATATCAGGAAATCACAACTTTTTAATAAGATAAGGGTTAGTGTCCGCGCCCAGCAGAGATACGCGAACGGATAGCAGACGACAAAATAAAACAAACATTCGTCTGCCTTATAATACTTTTTTAGCGGACAAAAAAGTTTGTTTGTTTTTAAATGCGAACTGAAACGGCATTATTGTTCGTATATTCCCTTACAATTATTATTTGTCGCGGTTATCCTGCTCGCCGCCAGTCTCTCTCTGGGCGTTTTTGCGTTCTTCACACTAGGGTGCCTACATGTCTGTCTGTCTCAGGGTAAAGACATCCATTGTTGTCCTGAACGTGCCAGCGCGTGACGCTCTCGCGCACTCGGTGCGTGATTTGGGCGGTAAAATGACGTCTATGCATTAGCCAAAGCTACGCGCTCGAGCTGAGTGACACCGTTTTGCGTGCACTTCAAAATGCATAAAAAACGATTGGGCGGAAAAATGGCTGAGATGTCACCACTCAAGCAAAAGCGCGCGTGTGTATGAAGGCACTCTACTTCACACTAGAGCCCCTTGATGTTTTTTTAGAAAGTACCGCCAACCATTGTTGCGGAAACGCGCAAGACACGTGCAACAAAGGGGTGCTCCGCCGCCATTCGCTTCCAAGGGTCGCTCATTTCAATGCTTCGCCGCCGTTTGCTTCCAAGGGCCGCTCGAGACACGGGCCTCGTGCACTGGCGCATTTGACGCCACTTGCAAGACAAACGCAAACACACCGAGGGACGAGGCACGTGCGATGTGCAGCCCTTGAGAAGATCATGGCGGAACAGCGCAGCACTGAGCTAGATTTCAGACGCCATGTTCTTCCCAGAAGTGGCGCGCGGTACGTGTCTCGAGCATTTCCACAACAATGAATGGTGCCACTTGTCCCAGGATAGATGGGCTTTACTCCACACCTCCGGGGAACGGGTGTGCAAACCAGGATTCAGACGAAGAGGAGGCCGATATATATGACATAGGAAGTGCAATCCTGCCGCTTTATTTCAATTGTTTTTAACATTTTTTAGCTTTGAATTAAACTCTAAAAATATACCATCTTCTTTTTTTTTTTTGCAAAACAACGTTTGCGTGTTAAATGTGGTGGTCCAAACGGCCGCAACGCCGCAGTCTGCGCTTTAGAGAATTTCGAACGTGGTTGGAACTTCGAATCCAATCGGAAATCAGAGCTTATTCGACGTTATGCAAGCCACTATAATCTACGTTTGTACTGGCTCGTATCTCGCGCCGCCCGTTGGCCACTTCCGGCAGCGGCTGACGCAGAGCGAAGAAGATCTAGCTC